>LPNX010882811.1:345391-411847 GCA_001517045.1 Pseudotsuga menziesii | reverse complement strand
ATATATATATATATATATATATATATATATTAAAAACAATACAATTTATAAATATTAATATTAATATTAAAAAAAAATAAGTAAAATTTATAAAAAAATAATAATAAAACAGAGACTTTTAACCCTCCATGCTCAGTCTGCAAACAGCTCTCCATGCGCAGTCTGCAAATAGCTCTGTAACCAACTCTTCATACGAAACCTGCAATCAAAACAAATAAAAACAAACATAAACCTTGCAGCCCACCCATGTATTTTTCGTCCTGCTAAAATGCATAGCTGCAAAACCGATTAAAACAATTAAAAATCGAGAATTAGTTGTTGATACCAGGACTATAGAAAAGAAAAATAGCATGATATACAACAGATCATGACATTTGATAAAACGATGGGGCCGATTCCAATTCCCCATCTGAGCCATTGATCCTTTGACCACCTTCGTTAATCCTTCAAATATTAACTATCCGATGAAAACTTCAATGCGTAAAAGAACAATTGTAAGAGAATACAAAGAGTATAGGCCTTGATTCCTGCGCAAATCACTAACAGAACGAAGATTATGTCAGCCTGATGAAGAATCAAAAGACTACAACAAATTTGAAGCTTCCATGATCACAGATGGATTGTGTAAATGTTGAGAGCAGAACTATCAGTTCTATTATTAAATAGCCCTTCTTCACTTTCAATGTCATATTGATTGACCACAACAAAGGAATGAATAGTCCCCCGCAAAAATATCGATTTTGCTGCATATTTTCTCCACATTTCACATATTCTCCAAAATTTCCGTTGGCTTCTACTAGATGTTGTAGGTCTCGCCGATTATTCCCACGATTCCTGTGGGGAGTTGGCTTAAAAACTGGAACTAAAATAGTAAAGATCCTCCAAAATAATATACCACCTGTTACATTTATTAAGGAAGTTATGAAATCCATTGTAATATTAATAAGAACAAACACATCAACAAATGGCTCGATTACTTCTTATACTTTATTGGCGGTACTAATCAAAATAAAATCATCTTTAATTGACACGTCGAATTGGCTTGAACTCCATTTGTGGCCTTGGGTGCTCGATTTGCATAATCACCCCCTCTTCCCAATAGTGCATCCGCCTGTCGTTTCCCTCGTCCATCCGTTCCACTGATGACAAATCCATTTCTTCTGAAGAATTCAACACTTCATAAATTTCTTCTTGCATTTCATTACTATCAGAGTGCGCCTCAGTATAGTTCTCCTCGTTTTCGCAATGGCCTCTTTCCCTGTTGAGAACCCATACCCCCATGATGAGGCATTCCACTATCATTGCAACCCACAATTGCAAAACATGTAGTTTACTAGTCATGTTCCAGCCGGGAAAGTTGTATCCCATTCGGTTGTCTCTATTCCTGCATTGTTTTTACCTATTCTCCACAGTATTCATTTTTTGCTCATGGAGGTGAATGAGCTTGTTGAGATTGAACACGTCCATACAAGCTATAAAATGGATATAGCAAAGCCAAGAGTAGTTAAGGAAACTACAACCTTGATTCAATTTGCAGCCCTAGAGGTTGCAGCACTAGAAGAATAGGAAAGGGGAGAGGACACGATGATGTCCTTGTAGTAGAAATTTTGAGTTTGATTGGGAAAGTGAAGGTAGATGCAAAAGAGGCACTAATAAGTGCAAAGGTGAAGGATAATAGTGCAATAAACCTGTGTTGTCCTTAATTGGTTGTGTGCCAAATCAGTTTTTTAGGAGAATAAATGGGAAGCGTCTTGGCATTATTGATCGTATCAGTTTAATTTCCTACATTTGTGCGTCGTTCGTCGGTTGCCTACAATGGGAGAAAGATATAAACTCGAACAAGTCAAGGTTATCCAAATATCAGTCGGGTATTTTACTCAGGTTTGTCACAGTCTCGGTATGATTTATGGAGCCCCCACATCTATCCCTCGCCCTTATAGGATGGTACGGTTAAACAGACAATCTTGGTCTTCCCTACTTAAGTCTTCATCGCATAGATCAAAATGAGTGAAGTACAGTGCAGTCACATGCATAAATCCAATGTTAATGACATTTTTATGGAGAAATCCAATGCTAATTCATCAACGGGGAAAATATTTTAATGGAATGGGATTCTCTAGTCCAGTCACGTGGCTTGGTTTTTTAAGGCATATGTCTATAGCTGGTCCTTTACGGGGTCTGGATAAACTATCTAATTAGTTGTTTTTAAACCGGATGTATATTGTTTAATATATGTATTAATGCAGGCGCGTCATCTGGATATACCACTTTTTATATGTAATCTTAATCTAATTCCTTTTTGTCCACGCTGGATATACCTTGTGTTTGCTTGTGGGATAACTGTGGATAACCTCTGTCTCTAGAAGTCATCTTATTTGTCCGACTATGCATCCTTCACAAGTGTCGCTTGAGTCAATCATGAAAGGTTATTTTTTTATTCCCATTAGCCATCTCCATCTGGCTGGATCGACAAGCTATTATCATTGAACCACTCCAGTGCCTAAATCTTCCACAACCATGCAGCACCCAGACTCTATTCAAATTATTCGACTCTACTCTACACTCAGACCAATCTTCCCTGTTGAAAATTCCTAAATCATGTGAATGGACTATATTTATATATATTCAATGATTGAAAATGAAATTTGTGAAGTTCAGGGACGATAAAATTATTTCAAAGTTCTCGACGTCGCTAGATTCACCAAAATTTAACACAAGTTTCCACGTTTTATGATTATTAACAGTGTGAAACCACAAACTTGAAAAAAAAATCCAATGTACTGTTTGGTTTAACAATATGTTTCCATACAGCATCTAATACAACTTTTCACAAAGCATAGGACATCATGTTAAATAAAAAATACTTGTCAGCTAATGCTAACAAATACTCAAAGAAGCTGTCTGTTATGGATGGACCATTTGCTAGAGGGAGTTATATACAGTGAAATAGACTGTTACGTGTACATGTATATAAAAATAACATGTATGTAAGAATTTATTGCTAGCAACACACTCCATACTGCGTCAAATATGGAACAACTTCCAATTTCTTTAATGCTCTAATCTGTCGTAAGTATTTGGGAATTGATTTATGTAATTCATTAGGGTTGTCTGTTTTGGGTCATGAATCTGCCGATGCTAAATTTCACCATGTTTTTTTTTATCATCTTTTTTGTTAAATTTGGATATATGTTGTCTTTTTTCTTTTTTTTTGGCCCATACAACTTGCTTGGCTTCGTTTTCTCTACATAAGCCTACTGGTCTTTGTTTTTTCTACATCATCTCGTTTGAATGTAATATATATGTAATATATTTTCTCCTATGTGAGAACATCGCTCATCACACTTTAAGAGATGTTTGTCATCCAAAAGATGAGTCAAGCCAAATATAGGAGTCTTGTGAGCTAGCAAAGAGCCATGTATACTATCAACCATGACCACTATGAAGTCTAAAATTACTTTGTAAATCATAATGGAATAATGTAATATCAACCTAATCTTGAATGACATGTGAAAGTGGTCTTAAAAGATAAACACAAGACAAAGGATAATTCCCTTCCATGGACGAGGGTTTGGCGCCTGTGTGCCTCAGGCAGGCTATGTACTTCAGGATGGCGTTTCTCTTAGGCAACGTCTCTTCCTCCTTCTGGCCGTGACTCTGCTTTCCTTTTCTGGCTTTTTGTGGTTTTTGCTTACCTTTAAATCTATTATTTTTGGGGTTCTTCATTATTTAACAGTCAGCTTTATCTTGTTTTTGCCTTGTCTGCACTTTATGGGGATTACTCAGAGAGTCAATGTCGACGACTGGAGTCCATCCTCACGGATTGAGGACTAGTACCAACCAACGAAAAATAAGTGGGAACTATAAATACTAGTCGGTTTGACTGTTTGATTTTGAGTTCTAGGATGTGATTCACCACCTTTTCTTTTGTCTGACCTCTAGATTCTCCTTCTCCGATTTTTTTGGGGGTATGTGGGTTTGTCTGTTTCTTTCACGTGTAGCCGTGATTTGTATCTGTCTGAAGAGGCCGGCATCTTTGGGTCGGTGGCCGTGATTTGTCTCAGTCTGAAAGAGGCCGGCGACTTTTGGGTTGTGGTTATCAGTTGAGGGTTTGTTATTAGCTAACTCTAAGACTTCCCTTTGTTTTTCTTCTTTACTAGGGTTCTTTATAAGGCACCATGTTTGCGCGTGGGTCTACCACCTGTCCTTTTCTTTGGATTCACTGGCATTTTGCTTGTCTGATTCTAGGTGCATGTGTGGTGTCTATGGCTTTAAAAAGGACCGGCGAGTATTGGGTTGAGGATTGATCAAGGTTTGATTCTGTTAACCCTTCTCTTGTTCTCCTTAACTAGGGTTTGTTTTGTAGCCATTTGCTTTGCTTGGGGTTTCCTCTTGTCCCTTCATTTGGGTCTTTTGGAACTTTGTGGTCTGGTGAGGCACTTTCGGAAGGCTCTGGCTATCCTTATGTCGGAGACCCATGTTGGGTCGCCCGACCCATCAGTTGACCACGCAGCAGCTCGATTTCGTCATCGTAGGAAAACCAAGGCTCGTAAGATTCTTGATGGGAAATTACGGTTTGTGGTTGGCCGTGATATATATTTATACAAGGTCGAAGCTTTATGTGCCAGAGCGTTGATTGGCAGATTGGAATATGTCGCAATGGATAAAAAAGATTGGTTCGACTGGGCCTCTGAGAACTGGAAACCCTTCCTTTCCTATGTCTCGGCCATCAGTCTCATGGTTCGGGGATGGATTGTGTTTGTATTCCTTGAGGAGGATCATGCAACTCAGGTATTAAACAGTCTCTAGAGAGTTGGCAAAGGGTCATTGGTTTTGGATCGTTGGCATGTAAATTTTGACCCTGCTCATGAACGTGTGAAGAAAAGGCACCTTTGGGCTCTTCTTCCGGGGTTACCTTATCCGCTCTGGAACCGTTCTCTGTTGGAAGGCGTGGGGAATACTATAGGCCGGTTTGTGGCGATTGAAGAGGACTTCATGAATGCCTACTATAAGAGGATGGCGAAGGTTTTAGTTGAATTGGACGTCTCGAAAGGTTTACCTACGGAAATAGAGATTCTCTGTCGAGAAAGGCTGTTCATTCAACATCTCGACTATCAGGGTATACCGTTTAGATGCAGCATCTGTCGGGATACTGGCCATTTACGACGAGCATGTTCATATTTTCGTAAGGACTCTACCTCCTTGGTTCCTCGTCCTCCTTCGGAGACTACTCCTATCGCCTCTCCTATTTACAGGAAAAATTAGGTATGTTTAAATTCGACCACTCCTGATCCTTCTATTGGCATTCTTAAAAATGCTTGCTCTCTGTTTGATGACACATCAGACCTCGATTTGGCGATAATGGACTCGGTGATTGTCAGCAGAAATTCCTTAAAAAATGATGAATCCCCTAAAGCTCTAAAAATTCCTCCCCTCACTGGTGCTCCAACTCTGTTTTCGGCAGGACTGATATCTTCAGTTTCTCCCTCCCCGACTTTAAAATCCCATACTCATCTTTCTCCACTTTCCCCTTCTCAACCGGTGGCTTTACGGGACTCTAATACACTGGTTCCTTCTGCAGAGTTTCCTGAGGTTCGCTCGTCCCTTTCCTCTCCTTTAAACTCTTTGGATTGTTTCGCGCCTCCCCCTCTCTTTTCAAAGGTAGACTTCCCTCCACTTGTCTCACCGGGTACTAAGCCTTTGTCTCCTTCGAGTCCTGTGACATCTCCATCCTTTTCCAATCCGTCTTTGCAGAAATCCTTGAGTATTTTCTCAGATAAAACTCCTCTCTCTGCCTCAGTTCTCCCGCTCGACTCCATTAGATTTGAAAATGTGACTATAAGGAAAAAGAAAAAATCCAAAGCTCCCCTGGATGCTGTGAATCTTGTCCCGGCTCCTTATACTCCCTTGTCTACTAGACTGAAAGATGCGGAGCGCTTGGCCTCCTCTCCTCCTCAAAGGGTCCTTAGAGCTTCGACCTCACATATTCTAGATTCCTGATGCATTTCCTCACTCTGAATGTTCGAGGCTTGGGAGGTTTAGCCAAGCAAAAAAGCCTCCGCCATCTGATTTCTGCTCTCTCTCTGGATGTTGTTCTCCTTCAAGAAACTATGACCAGTTCGTATCCGGCATTATTTGCCTTTTCCAAGCTATGCCCGGGGTGGGAATTTTTTGCTCTAAGTTCTAATGGACTTTCACGGGGCATTCTTTCTGGTTGGAATCCTAAAACTCTCAAGTGTAAAGCTTATCATACTGCAGCTGGTATCTTGCTCAAAGCTCTTATTAGAGGTTCTTCAATTGAGCTTTCTATTCTAAACTCCTATGGTCCCTACCTCAATAGGGAGTTCTTCTGGAATTCTGTGGCGATTGGTGGTCTCCTTTCATTACCTAATCTATTCCTGGCCGGAGATTTGAATCTCACCCTAAATGCCTCTGAAATTTGGGGCTCTAGAGCTCTTTTGGATCCTTTGGGTCCCTTCTTCTCCAAGCTATTCGCTGATCATCATTTGGTCGATGTGTCTCCCCCCTACACAGGCCCCACTTGGAGGAATGGTAGGATGGGGGAAGAAGGTATCTCGAAAAGATTAGATCGTTTTTTGTTATCTGAACAGCTTGTTAGATCCCTCCCCAGGTATAGGGTTTGGGCACATAGATGCAGTATATCGGATCATTTCCCTGTCTTTTTTGAGTGGGTTGATCATCAGAGTAATTGTGCTTATCCCTTAAAACTTAACCAATCTTGGTTAGACAATGAGGATTTTATTAAAATGATCCGAGCTGAATGGCCACTTATTTGGCCAGATTACTTAATGGATTCTATGTCTGAACTTGCATTCAAACTTCGTATCCTAAAAGATAAGGTCAAAGCTTGGACTAAAAAAGAAACTCAGAAATTGAAGGACAAGTCTGTCTTATTGGAAGAGGAGATAAATTCTCTTCTTTCCTCAGCTCCTTCGGCTATCTTAAATGAAGAACAACATCTGAGACTGATCTCACTCAAGGATGATCTACAAAAGTTGTTGGATCATGAAATCTATTCAGCAAAACTCCAAAGTCGGGTTACTTGGGCTTCAAAAGGTGATGCAAATACAAAGTATTTTCATGCGGTGGCTTCGGCTCGGAAAAATCGTAATGCAATCTGGATTTTAAAGGATGAGAGGGGTTCTTGGGTATCTGACGATCAAAGTATCAAAACCCTTGGGACTTGTTACTTTAGGAAGATCTTTGAAGATGATCATTTGAACAACCTTGCTGCTCAGCTTAAGATTATTCGCCTTTTCCCCTCCTATATCAGTTCGAATGAGGCTGTGGATTTCACTAGGCCCGTCACTATCTTTGAAGTTGAAAAGGCCCTTAAATATTTTAAAAAGGACAAATCTCTAGGCCCGGATGGGTGGCCTGTGGAGTTCTACTTGACATTTCTTGATCTCTTGGGTCCCCTACTTGTTAACATGGTGGAATCTTCTAGAGTCTTAGGTAGATTAGCTCCTGCTATTAACTCCACTTTCCTTGCTCTGATTCCTAAAACTGATCTGCCTGCTTCCTTTGCTGATTTTCGCCCCATTTCTCTTTGTAATCTTTGCTATAAATTGATCTCGAAAATTGTGGCTTTGAGACTCAAACCCTTCTTAGATGCTTCCATTTCTTCTCAACAATTTGGCTTTCTAAAGAATAATCAAATCCTTGAACCCATAGCCATAGCTCATGAAGTTCTTCATACTGTGAAAACTCATAAGAGATCTACTCTCATCCTAAAGCTGGACCTATCAAAAGATTTTGACCGGGTTAATTGGACCTTTGTCCGTCTTATTATTATTCAGATCGGGGTTCCTCTTATTGGGATAAATTGGATTTTGGGTTGTATCTCTTCAGCTAACTTTGCTGTCCTTGTCAATGGCTCTCCTTCTTCTTTCTTTCCAGCCACTCGTGGTATCAGACAGGGTTGCCCTTTATCTCCTCTGTTATTCATCCTGGTTATTGAAGGTCTTAGCCTCCTGATTGAAGATGCTAAAAGGAACAGTAAGATAAAAGGTATCCAAATTTCGCCCCAGCTCTTCCTCACACATTTACTTTTTGTAGATGATGTGTTATTATTTGGTTTGGGCTCCTTTGAAGAATGGAAGGCTTACAAAGTCATCCTTGATTTGTTCTGCGAAGCGTCTGGTATGTGTATTAATATCAATAAATCTTGCTTTCTACACAAGGATTTGGATGAGGCTCTGCTTCGAAGAATTTCCAGTATCCTTCCCTTTAATTTTGATCAACTAAACAAAGGGTTTGTTTATCTTGGATACTTCCTCAAGCCTTCTGGATATCTGATAAAAGATTGGCATTGGCTGGTTACAAAATTTGAGAAGAGGATATCTCATTGGACTAACAGACTATTGTCTTTAGGTGGGCATTTGGTTCTTATCAGATCTGTGCTGTCGAGTATTCCTATTTTCTGGATGTCTCTTGTCCCCTTACCGGCTACTATTTTAGACAATATCAGAAAACTGATATTTTCTTTTCTGTGGGGTTCTTCTACAAAAAAACATAAGTTCTATCTTGCTGACTGGCATCTTTTGGCCCGCCCAATTTCTCTTGGTGGTTGGGGGATTAAGCACCTCCCCAGCTTTAGTCTTTCTCTGAGAATGAAATGTTTTTGGCTTGCTCTTAATAGTGATGGCATCTGGAATCTCCTCATCTCCGTTAAATATCTAAAAAACAGGCCATTGCTTTCTTGGCTAAGGGGAAAAAATTTCTATTATTGGAATGCCTCGATTATCTGGAGAGGGTTTATATATACCCTCCCATGGATTGGTAAAGGGCTTATTTGGCAAGTTGGAGACGGTTTATCGATCCGCATTGGTGCGGAACCGATAGTGGGAATGGGCTCATCCCTCATTCTGCCAACTGATTTGAGAGAATATTTGGAGGATTTTGGGATTTGTTCCCTAGCTCAAGAAAGGAATTACACTTCCTCTGGTACAAGCTATTGGTTTTCGGTTGAGGAGCTAGATCTGTCGAGTGAATGGAAATCTATTTGGGACAATTATATCAAAGGTTTGGAATTTGGCAGAATTCGGTTATCTAATCAGCAAGACTCCCTGCATTGGTCTTTTAATAAATATGTTGGGTCTATAACAGCTTCAGTTGGATATGAATGTATTCTCTCGGCAATTTGTTTTGATCAACAAGATCTTGCTCTGAATTTCCTGTGGTCCCTTCGTATACCTCTGAAAATTGCTTGTTTTACTTGGCTTTTGGCTAAAGAGCGTATTTTAACTTGGGATCATCTCCAAAATAAAGGCTTCTAGGGTCCGAGTAGATGTGTTCTATGCGAAAAGAATTTAGAGGATGTTTCACACCTCTTTTTATCATGCTCGTTCAGTGCGTGTATACTTGCCTATTTTGCAGACAGGTTTGGGTTCTCCCTTTCAAATAATGGTTCAGTCTCTTCCTTCTTGATTCAGTGGTTCAACTCCCCTATGCGATCAGCCTCTTTTAGATATCTGCCTCTATTTTGTTTCTGGAATATATGGATCCTTCGAAATAAATGCCTTTTCAAGGACAAGAAACCAGTCTTCCAAGCTCTTATCTCCAGAATTGAAGACTTCCTTCTTTCTTATCCTGCTCCTATTAAATCTCGTAAGGTTTGGGAGATTGGTCCAAAGCCAAGGATGTCTTTCCCATGTGGTTATTTTGATGGAGCCTCTGCTGGGAATATTGGTGGATCAAGTTTCGTGATTTTTTTAAATGAAACTCATTACTTCAATTTCACATTGGGTGTTGGAAACATCACTAATACTAGAGCGGAGTTCTTGGCTTTATGGGCTATACTGAGAGTTAGTTTGTTGATGGGTTTACCTATCCATTTGATCTATGGTGATTCTCTAGTTATTATTTCTTGGCTCAACAGAATAGCCGCACTTGATGTTCCTGCACTGATGCATTGGAGTGTTGATATCAAAAATATGCTTCATTTGGCCCCTCAGGTGACTTTCAAACACATTTTCCGCGAGCATAACTCGTTGGCAGATGGTCTCTCTAAACAGGCCATGAAATTAGATATGGGTCATGGCTATTTTTCTGAAATTTTGGATGGTTTGGTCATCAATAAAGGCCATTATGTTCTTTTTTAGTTTAGTTGAATCTCTTTGTAATTCAGCTCATTTGATTTCAACAGTGGATAGATCTTCTTTCCTGTTCTGTCTGAGACCTTTCTGCTAGCTATTTTTGCTCCGGATTATTTGTTTGATGGTCTCCTCCGATTTCTACTCAGATTGTTCTGACCTGATACTTCAGGGATGATGAGAAAAGTCTGCGATGATCAGACTTTATTTCTATGTTTTGACAGGCAGTTGACAATATTGATTTATTTCTTCTTCCTATGTGTTGTGCTGTTTGAACGGTATTTACAGTCACATAGATGAATTATGTAAATGATGTCTTTTGATTCTTAATGAATAAAATTAATAACATTAATATGCGTCTTTGAAATATAAGGCTTAGCTGCTCTCGCAGCCAAGCCTTCTTCTTGATTTTTATCTTGGCACAGTGGGACCTGGCACATCTTCCATTTGGGGGAGGTAAGTGGTTGTTTCAAGCTGATAAACTCACCATAAAAAATCGTTTATTTGCACACTCCTCTCTATTCAGATCATTAAGTTATCCTGATTTTAGAGGGGTCAACCCTTTCTCCCTATGGCGCAATCGTTATATAAAGACGCATATTCATATCTATATACATAAACTTATAAGATTGAAAAGCACATGAAGTTTTGTTTTTGTAAAATCAAATTTAAAAAATAGATATACAAAAATACTGAAATAATAACAATACAAAAAAATAAAAATTAAAAAATTAAATTAAAAACTAAACATATAAATAAATACAAATTATTATAGGTAATAAATAAAATCATAAAATTTTAAATTTTAAATGAACTTAGAAACTTCTTGAAATTTTATGATTACTACGCTAACTTGTTTTCGCAAGTTACTCAGAAATAGCTTTCGACAAAAAGGGTTGCTACTTTCAGGTATAAGAGCATTTTATTTATTCTCTTTAACTTTTGTTAAGCACATATTTTCCTATATTTTCGATGCTCTAATAAGTTTGTTGCAGGGAAATACTAACCTTTTGCAAATTTAAAAACGAACAAATGGCGTGCAGAATTGATTTCTAGAATCGCAGAAACTTTTCCTAAAATGCTCTATTAAAAGCTTGAAGAAGCTTAATTTCCACCATGTATGTCATGGCATTCTGCTGCCACAAAGAAGCTTTTCAGAAACCGATTATGCTATGTCATTCTGCCATCCATGTTAGAGTCTACTTTTTCATTGCCTTATACATCATAACTTTCCGCATGTCTACCTTTCTGAGTCGCACACAATTTCCCCATTTTCAGTTTATCTTTTCCTTTTGAATAAAACCATTCAGTTTCATTTTCATGACTACTTTGCTTTGTTATCCTTGCCATAAAAATTGTTTTACCATGAGATCTTCCATCTATAGTCCTACCATTCATTATGTACAACTCATGTTAACTGATGTGAGATTTCTTAAGGCCCACCTTTTAACAAGTCTTTCCCCATCAACTTCAACACCTTATCTAGGATAGAGACTAAAGTTCATTTTTAGTACCTTGAGGCTTGCATGCCTTAATGGCAAGTTCTCTCGCTGACAATCATGGAAATACATCAATGTGCCTTGATCATTAGATTTTGCAAGTGGGTCGACATCAACTCATTTATTCGCACTTTGCATGATGTACTTAGGTACCTTGGCACTCATTGACATCAATGGTGAGATTGCTTCGCATTGGTTAACAACATTCATTAATGGTCGGTAATCCAACGACTTATTTCTATGTTCGACATCGACACATTCATTCGCATGGTAAGAATTGTACCACTGGGTTTTGTAGCAGGTGAAGACTATATACTTTTCATGACTCCATCAATAGTTTTACAGCGGCATACTTTCAATCATATGAGAGTACTACAGTTCTAGTTTTAGCTCGCATCTTCTACTTGACCCAACCAAGCAGCAGTTCAAATTTTTTCACTTCGCACTCTATGATTCAGCAGCAGCAGCCACATTCCTATTGTATAGATCATTAAATTTTTGGGTAAGTGGAGGTATGTTGTTTTCTAATCTTTAACCATGTAATTCCTTAAATGCTAGAAAATGAAAGAATTTAGAAAATCCCCTCACTACATTCCCTTTCTCATTTTCATAAACCT
This sequence comes from Pseudotsuga menziesii, assembly GCA_001517045.1. Lineage (NCBI taxonomy): Eukaryota > Viridiplantae > Streptophyta > Pinopsida > Pinales > Pinaceae > Pseudotsuga > Pseudotsuga menziesii. The sequence goes on along the minus strand of LPNX010882811.1, from coordinate 399,616 downwards.
AATACATTTTAAGTTGAGAGGGGGGGATATTCATTACCATTTTACATATTCATCATCTCATTTACCCTTAATAAACATGTCTTTCCCAAACTATGCTATATATATTGACATGATTCATAATATGAAAAAAAGGATTTCTAATATACATTGATGGTTTATCATTTCTAATGCATAAATTTGATGTATTGCAGCAAGAAGAAAAAAAATATAAAAATAAAACGAGCAAATGTTGCTTACACAAGAACCAACATTTGTTACACTTATGGTTGTCACACAAGAACCAACCATGAGAAAAATTGTTGCTACTCATGCATTTCGAAATCATGATGATTTACTCTTACATACCATCATCATGTAAAGCCTCAGTTACAAAGCGAAAAATTTTCAAGAGAATCAATGCATAGTTGCATGAAGACATGCAAACAGTCAAGTTGGAGGGTATGTTGAGCCACAAAAAGACCACATTTTATTCACCTTTCATACACCATTTGTCACCTTATTCCTATCTTATCCTTTCATAAAACTATTAATATTCACCACTTTCATAATAAATATGGGTTTATAATTACTATTTTCCAAATCATTTATTTTTGAGTATTTTGAGTGAATTTGTGATTAATTATTGAGAAAAATAACATATTTTCATTATACTTTAAAGTTTAGTGAGTTGGTGATATTTACATGTGTATTTGAAGACTTTAACAAGCTCAAAAGTGACCACCTAGCATCAGCTTCGAATATCATCTTCTAGATGTGAGCTAACTTCAAGGAGAAGATCATGGAAATGTGGAGAGAATATCTCATCCAATATTTGTTGGAGAATTTTGAAGGATGAGTTGTAGATTTGTTGAGGATTTTAAGGAATAAGTTGAGAGAATAGTGGATCTGTAATTATGATTAGTTATCTTGAATTTATGTATAAATAGGAAGGCTCTCTCTTCATTTTGGTTAGAGGCCTCTCTAATGGTTTGGAAGTAGAGAATAGTTCAGAGTTAGTCATAGAATAGATGTTGGGTGTTATGTAATAGAGATGATACTTATTGCACCTCCTTTGACAATCTTATGTTAATATAGATTTTCAACAGTTTCTTTCTTATGAGTTGTTAGTATAGAATTTCAGTTATTTCTTTCTTATGCATTTTCAGTATTGATTTTATGTGAGCTCACAAGCTAATGTCGATTGCTTTATACCAGTTTAATTCATGTCATTTCCTGCTTTTGTAAGTTTAATTCAATTTCAGTCATGTATTTTCAATTGCAGTTGTAGATTAAGTTCAGCGACACTCTGCCCCTGCATATAATTTGTCTGTACCTCACAAGTTTATGCTCTCTCCGGGTTGACAATTAAATCATTGGATATCCATTATAATTTGTTTAGTATTTACACCAACAATAATCTTCTTTCTTACTCCTATTCTCGAACTCCATGAACGAAATCTTAAGATATTAGGATAATTGTGAAAATTGATTTGTATCTCTATCAATTGGACTTCAGCCATCCATAGAAAAAGGAGAGTAAGACATAACTTTAGTTGTAGAAACTCTACTAACATTCACTCAATGTTCAATTTTACCATGTCCTAAGAGCCAACAATTGTGAAGCAAATTGTCATGCAAACAAGTCTTCCATATTGAAATTTGGGTAAGCTTAAAAAGAATGGGGTCTCATTGCATTTCCACATTACATAGATTGTTATGTAAGACGAGTTCATTTCAACCAAGTGTCACTCATTTAATACCCTAAATCAATCAAAGTCCGTAGCACATCAAACAAGGCTAAATTCGAGCAGTATAACACACATGAATTTAATCATGATTGAATTAATTTCAACTTGGCATTTTGAAGAAATTTCAGTTGTGGCTCGAGATGAAGTTGGGATAATAGTTTTAGGGAATCTAAGTTTGGACTTTTCTCCCCAAGTATGCTTCATGTATGCTCCTAGTTCCCTGCTGGAAAAAAACAATATAAAGTAATTCCTTCAAGCCAAAATCTTTTCTTAGTTCATTATGCCTCCACAACTCGATTGGTAATAGCCCTGGGATAGAGAATGGTTGACTATTGTTTGTGTTTTGCCTATCTTGCTAAATTTATATATTTTAGTGTTTAATGGATATTCATACAGTGGTTTTGGAGGAGGATTGAGAGGACTCATCTAGTCTCCAAGTATTGTATGTCACTAGTTTGTGTTGTCCTATTTCATTTGTTCCTAAAATTAGTTTTCTATCTAGATTCCTTGTGTTCAACCCTTTGGTTTATACAGCCTTGTTAGAATTAATCCCTGGACAAAGGAATGTATAACCTTAGATGAGAAAAAAGGGAATGAAAAATTTAATGTTTTGTCCTTTCAATTGGGCACAACATTGTTATGGTAACAATGACATTGATTTTTAGGCCTCATGCCACCCATGTTGCTGATTATTGAATATTGGTACTTTAGTTGAATAACCACAATGATGAAAATCCTACCGTCTACCCTTGAAGCAAATATATCCCATTGCATCAAGTTGGGGAATGCTTTAAATATGGTCTTTCAAGACAATTTGAATTCTTGCTTTAGGATATCATACTCATGGCAAGACTTTGATGTCGAGTATTCTTGGTTGTTGATTTATGGATTGCTTGGGTTGCATGGCAACATGACATTCCTAGAGTTCTAAGGCACCATGAATACCTTATCAACGACAACAGAGGATCTATATTGTCAATGACAACAAAATTTCACAACTTGAACACATATACTACTTAGAGCGCCTCAATACTGGGAATTTTAGTTTATTAGAAGCTCCCAATTCAAATTCTAGACATAAAAAACTCTATGCTAAGGAATATGGTATGCAATCTAGGTAAAAGAAACCACTCCATAACATCCAACCCAGGAATCATATGGGCTCTACTCTTGGAGATCTCTAAGAGGAAGACATAATCAATCAAAAGAGAGTTGACATGGAGCGAGACAAACAAGTAAATCAAGCCCACCTTTACTAACCAAGATGAAGTAATTAATGAGCACGCTTTTCTATTTAAAAAATGTTTATGTTATTCAAATATAGTTTCAAATTAGGTGTCTTTTATAGGTTATATACCAACAATTACTTTAGAAATTCCTCTACAAAGGACAAAATTTGACAAAATAAATTATTAGTTTTGTATTTTTCATACACTCTGTTAATACAAAATATAGTCATTTTCATTATTAAAAAAAATATACAATAACCTACCTATCAATATCAATCCAATGATCATTGTCTTTGTAATATTGTAACACACCAGTTGTGACCCTGTTTGCATTAAATGCATATGATTTATATATTGTAATTAATCGTGGTGTGGAGCTAAAGGCAAAAGCCCCACCATCGATTTAGTGTTTTATGTTTCGGCGATCAAAATCGTTGTCGATGGTATTTTGTGCTAGCCGACACATTATAATTTTGAATCATCATGTAAATATGCAATTAATTAAAAACCCACAACCAGCTATGTCAATGAAACAATAATGAGATGGGGGCATGATTCCTAAGGATAATGGGGGGGGCTATTTAACCTTTGGGTCCAATGGAGAAAAGCCAAATGTCCATGAGAGAACCCATCAAACTGTCAACTACCTTTTTTGTCTTTTTCCCCAATCATTTATTTCTGTCAGAATGTGGTTGAGTTAGTTATTGCATGGAATGGGAAGAGTATGGAAAAAAATTCGAATTGGGCAGAGAATCCATTTTTGAAAAACGTGTTCTGACTTCCTTGGCAAGGAAAATGCCCAAAAACGTATGTCATTATGCCATGCATCCACGTTTTCCATTTTCCTCACCATTCTCCTTCACGTTGGGGTTTTTGTGAGCACCTGAAGTTTTTCGTGTGTTTTCATTCCACGTTTTTGGTTGTTGGCTTCATTTTTCCCATGGATGGGAGGTCGTTTTTGTAATGCCAGGGATTGGGTTGTCTTCCTCACGTTTTTGGAGCTAGTGGTGCATTTTCCATTCACGTTTTTGCAGTTTCATGTGTTTTTACCATGGCTATGAAGTGTTTTTGTTAACTTCTAGTGGCTGGGATCTCTGTTGGGCGTTTTGATGTCGTTTCCACATGCCCACGGTGGGGAATTTCGTTGTTTAGTGTCCCAACGAGTGGGAGAACAGAGCCACAAATTCTGGGTGTTGTTGAGTTTGTTTTGGCCACGTTAGGGCCATAAATGACTCTGGAATTTGAATTGCTACTAAGGGGGTTGTTTTACCCATTATCGTTTACGTTTTGGTTGAACAATGTTTTCATCAATCCCAGATCTTGCAATTGCTATGTATGCCTCTGATGTTTTGATTTGAACGGTTTTGGAGTGGAAATGGGGTCCGAGCTAGCTTGATAAACCTAGTGGAAGAACGAACCTCACAGATAAACCTAAAGGGTTGGCTTTCTTCTTTGCACACCCTGAATAGCATTGGAAGGGAAGGCATAGCCTGAGGAACTGTGCAACAGAGAAGGGGATGCTTCTTTTTGTTGGGTGTGTAGATGTTTTAGAAGTCAGGCTAGATCTGGTGCAGGTGTCCATAACTCTTTGGTTGAGCTCACTAGCTTAGCAGTTAGCCTTTCCAACGCCTTTATAGCCTGATAAACCCAACTATGTTGGCTTGGATGAGTTTTGTGTATCCTTGGCTATGTGTGAGCCTGCTAGTGTTCCCTTATTCCTTGTGGAAATCATGCCCAGCTCGAGGGTGGCAGTGTTGCTGAGAGATTGATGAGCGCACTGGCCTATGGTTGGGTGGAACATAGCAGCAACGTAGCTGGTTGCGGGATAACTCTTTCTCAAGATAAGTATCTCCTTGTGTTTAATCTTTGCAACTATATTTGCTTGATAAATTACTATGAACATGTTAAATGTTGTAAATTAATGAACTTTGCTTCCGCTATTTTATAATCATTTATGCATCTGTGTATGCTTTTATTTCATTGCATTTTTTCTTACGTTCATGGGGCTAGATTGCTCGGAATAGCTAGCAGCTATGTTAGTCACGTCCTCTTCGCCGAGTAAAAGGGTGGGGACGTGACAAATATGATGCAAAAAAATGAAAATGACTTTAGATTTTTTTTCTTTCCTTAATATTAAATATACCTAATTAATTTGTTAAAAAAAAATCCAAATATACAAGCAAACATGTGAAATATTAATCTTGGAAATAACTTTAAATAGTAAACAACTATAAAAACTTATTTTAAAATAATTTCTTATAATGTAAATTGATTTTAAAAAATTACTGAAATTAAATATAAAATAACAAAAACTGAATTATTTTAAGTATATTGTTTTATTGTTATAATAAATGAGTGAATAACAATTCTATAATAATACTAACAATATCATTTACGAGGAAATACATGTTCTTAACTATTAACCCATTCAAAAACAATTATCATAATAATTTATATTTAAGGTCACAACCTACCCAAACACCAAATTCCCCTATAAATTAGATTAAGTTTTTATTATTATATTAATTGTAATTTCATTTGCACGGGTGTAACTCAACCGACTATTCGTTTGATATGATGTACATGTTGTAAATGGAGGTGACAAGTTCAAATCACCCCTTCTTACTTGTGCCCCATGCATGCGAGTTGTGTGGGTGTACCTAGGGGTATAGTGGTAGCGAGATTGGATCCCTTGACTCTGTGGCACCGGAGTACCACCCGAGTTCCCAGTTGTTGATTCCCCTAGCACAAAAAAATTATTAATTGTAATTTTAATTGTTGAAAATGCGTAATTAAAAAATCAACAATTAAAAAATTTTGTTTATTTTATAACAAATTAAATATATTTGAAAAAACTAAGTAATATATTTCTAAACAAAACATTTTTACAAAATCTTAATGGCGCCTGCTTGGAACATCGGGTGATGGGACTGGCATCAATATCTGACAGTGGCAATAAATGTGCATGGGATAGCTGGTTCATGGTGGAAGCGGTCGAGGATGTTATTTATTTCCACTCATCTAGATGTTTACATTTGTGTGATTTCAAATCTTTCCTTTGACAAGTTCTCCTCTAATATTTGTCTGGATTTTAGGATGGCGAGTCATTCATATGGATTGGGAGGTATTGAGATTAGTAGTTCGCACGTTGCGATAGGTGGCTCATCTACAACTGAGAGCATACATAATCCTACCTTTGCTTGTCGTAATCTGTTGTGTGCGAGAAACACCAAAGCCAAGGATAAGCGCTCTGTCGAACCCCAATCAAAGGAGGATAGGTTGGAAGAAATTATGCATGGGGTCCGAGATATGAAGAATGTTACAGTAGACTACAAGAAGATGCTTCGTTGTGTGTATGAGGTCTCGAAGGCGGTTCTGGAAGAAAATAGAAGGATTTCCCTCAATATCACGTGCATGGGCACTCGATTGGATGACTTGGAAAGTTGTTATCGTGTGCAAATGGGAGAGGTACAAGATAATTGCCACATATTTTCTGAGGTAGAAAGGGTCACAGGAGGGAAGATGGTTGAGATGAATACTTGAATTACAAAGGGTCCACCACGAGCAAAGGATGCTCGTGAATGAACAAAATGAAGCTCAATATGTGCATCTCAAAGAAACCCTGGAAATAATGCAAGTTGATATCAATTCGCTGAGAAAAGGAGACAATGGGCCTTATCGTGACGAGACATAGGTGTCTCCAATGGATGAAATCTCCACGATTCACCCTGTTGAGGACGTGGACGTGGTTTAGACATGATTTTTCCTTTCCAACAGTTTTATGCTTTTGTTTTTTTGCATTCTCTTATGCAACCAATATGTTAGGTTATACTCTGTAAAAGGGGGCAATTTGTTTTTTGAAAAACTCTGTAACGCTCTTTTTAATTCTGAGCAGTTTTCAAACCTAGGTTTGAATGTTTTGATGGTCATACTTTTCACTCTGCCAGTTTTTGGGCCTTAGGGGCATATGTATTATCTTTCCTTTTAATATAATATCACACTTCTGGTTTGAGTTTTAAAAAAAATCACCATAGTTATGACGAGTTAAAAGGTTAGTGAGAAAATGATTTTTGTCTTCAACCCTTTTGTCACAAAGTGACATATCTTTACATCTCACAAGGTGTTTCACAGTTTAGGAACTATCCAACGCCCTATTTCATTATGGAGCTTATGTGAGTTTGTTTTTATTTTAGTAATGTATATTTTTTCTTTACACTAGTTAAAATTAAAATTAAATTTTGATATTTTAGATTAGAGCTAATCGTCTCTTTATAATAACTTATATATATTAACTTAATTATTTAAATAAAAATAATAAATATCATGATTTTCTTAATATAAAATCATGGTATCACCTTATCACTAATTTAAGTGTTACACCGATAAATGTTATTCTAACACCTATCAATCTTATTCAGAAATATTCATGGTAGACATTATAGGTTAAGCAACCTAATGAATGATTAAGGTAAGGCAAACAAATTATACCCGTTTTCTCAACCCTGGCGGCCTTGCAAGTGATAACTACCTTCCTTTTTCATTATTTTTATAGAACTCACAATACATTCATAAGGACTTTGGATTTCCTCAGCTTTATGTGTCGAACCTCTAAAGAAGCATGTAATGACCATTGAACTGCACCTGTGAAATGATGTTTCCATTGTAAGAGGGATGAGTCCACCGGTTGGCCAACCAAGTTTGATGAAAGAATCAAATAAAAAAGTGCATCCCAATTCTCTTTGATTGACAAAATGATGTATTGATTCCATTTTTATTATTTCCACTTAAACTTTCAAATTATCAACTACATAAATGACAATAAACCAACAAATAGACTCACAAATGACTAAAAAGTTGAAATTAGACAACAACCAAAAAAAAATAACAGCTAGGATCTTGACTCTAAAGACATTAACATTGTTGAGGTTCCTAAAATTGCCTATGGTAGAAACCCACAAAAGAAACCTAAGAAACCCAATATTGACAAAACTATGTTTACCACAATCACAATATTTTTTTACTGTTTTTAGGTTCATCTTGAGTTTCAGTTTCATTATCAAATTGACTATGTTTTTTACTTACATTATCAAATTGATTATATTTCAATATAATATAAAGTCATATATATATATATATATATATATATAAACATGTAGAATTAATAATAATTATGTTCAATGATGTTATAAATTAGATTTTTTTAAAATAATAGAATAATAGAATACAAAGTATATAGATTGATTTTTTTTGTTTTTAATTTGATTTGCATTGGGTTTTAATCAATAATGGGATAATTGATTCTGACTTATCTTACCATCACTTAAACTACAAATTAACTAATTTTAATTTTAATTTTAATTTCTTCATGAATATGTAACCTTGCATTACAAATTAACTAATTTTTATTTCATCCCAGTGAAATGAATCTGTAACCTTGCACTTAATTTTATCAGCCTCTTCAGCTTATCTATAAATTAGGTTAATACTATTAGTTTCCACTTACTGAGATGAATCTGTAACCTTACACTTAATTTTATCATCTGCTTTAAACAATTAATCTAAAAGTTAGAATAATACTATTTTATGATCTTTTAATTTAACATCTATCCTCTCAAGACAAAGAAACAAAAACAAATAGAGTGGATCCATTTTTTACTAAGAAAACACAGACATTCAAGTTTGCGCCTCTAATTTTATGACCCCTGTGGAAGATTTATAAAATACTAAAGAATGAAACTATGCTGGTTTAATGAGATTCCCTGTGGAAGATTAATAAATGAAACTATGCCTATTTAATAAGATTTCGGTAAGGGCTCAGACCACAACAAAAGATTATTACAGTTTTTCCTTGTACTCGATGGAGAAACCAAGAAAGGCATCGACCAGTGAAATAATTTTGAGATATTTCGTGACATTCATGTCATCTACAGCAATGCAGCAAGCTTTTACAGGGAAGCACATGAGAATAGCTTCCACGACGAAGGAAGCAAGCGAATCCTGATCTGACCTGGTACGAAAGTTGTTGGTGAAATGTATCAAAAACAAGTTTTAGGGAGACAAATGAGTGCACGTGTGGCAATTTATTTACAGAAATGGATGTTGGTAGGTTAGAAAACCAGGAACAAAACCAGACCTTACACAGCCGGATTCAAATCACTAAAAGATTCTCGCACGGATACTCTACTGTCTTAGACAGGTGTACATCTCTTAGATTTGCAGATGATATAGCTGGTACGACTCTGCAGAGTTTCGGAATCAGAAAAATATATTTGTCTCTGTGTAGGGTGTGCGCCAAGTTTTTCACTATTTTAACACCAGAAGCTTTTCTACTAATAGCTTTCCTCGCTTCATCGTCACAAGAACGCCATGACCTAATATACTTATTGTTTATCGAATCCACGAATTTTAATTACTGCAGTCTTGACATAAGGAAAGAGCTCTAGAAAACGAAATTCATAGTCAAATTATATAGCACCTTGGAGGGCTACAGGCACAAGGACTGCTGATATTACTCTTCACTGTTATGCCCATTGTCTTCATTAACATTTCATCGATATATCGATCTAACGGTAATATGAATAATGCGAACAATCCATTATTAACACAAAAGATTTCATTGTCTCCCTGTCTAATCACGAAATAGATCTCAACAGATCAGAATAACATTGTTTCTCGGGAGAATCGCAGTCTGTCAGGAATATATAGAACCATCACAAGCATAAGTTTGTGCAAGAATGACTGCAATGAAATGAATTTAACCTACCAACATCTTGTTATAGCTGTTAAGAATTACTAGGACGGATCTAAGCCATTTATTTCCATAACATTATCAGATAATTGTGTAACCTGCATACACATCATAGTTTTAAAAACAATTCTTTATGTTTGTTGTACCAGTTCGGAGACAGCAATGACCGGCATAATATAAATCATTCTGAGGAAAGCAAACAAGCATTAATATATTTACACACGAAAAATGGACTCGTCGTCCACTATCCTGTGAAAACTTTACATGATGCTAAAATCTCTTTCAAAATAATTAAAACAGCGGTGTTTTGTTAGGAGAATTTGAAAGAATATATTCAAAGGAGCAATATAAACAAACCATATATGGCATAGTATACTTATACCAACCTCAAAACCAAATTCAAGAGTTCATGTTCATCCTACAAAAACAAAACACAGAAATTATTCTATATTTACAATATGATCCCGGCCGGGATCAATAAGCAAATGGAAAAAGGTATAATAAATTCCTTCTATTTTTCCTATAGTTTGTTTCAGACACTTGAACATCTTAGCGATTTCTGTCCTTGAAGATTGTAAGGCTACAAAATATCAGACTTTATGTGCAGCAACCGCAAGTGCATCAATTCATGGAACGTCCCATAATAATAATAATAATAATAATTAGTACAACTAGTAGCATTAACAGTATTAAGATTGAGATGATACAACTAGTAGCATTGAGATTGATTGATGAGAACCCTAGTTAGTAGTAAGGGATCAGCTATTGAATCGCTTACCAATCAAAGAAAACGAATGGCCAGTGTTGATCACATCATTTGCATATCATTCCAATAGTTGCTTTCTACGGGCACCGGTTCCAACAGATTATCAGCTGCCACCGTTTGCCACTCAGAAACAGGTCGGTTATCATAAACTTGGGACAGTAGATCATTAGGAACCGCTGGTTTCCCCTTAATATGTTGATGTTGAAGATTACTAATGCTGTACCTGTGATCGTTGTTGGGTACATTGGGAAGAAATAAATTATTCCCGTCCATGTTTTGTCCTTGATCTGCTAAACCCATGCCCAATCTCTGCTGTTGCATTCTCCAGTGCCAATGATCAGTAGCATTGCTCAAGGATTGAAGGCCAAAACTGACTGAACCGGTTCCATCCATTGATGATGATGATGATGGCGGTGGTGGTGGTGCCATAAGTGGAGTCGTCTGTAGTGCAGGAGTTTGAAACAAGGTTCTCATGTGACCACCGCTGGGATCTCCAACACCATTGGCCTTTATCGATGCAGGCTTCATCACATGAGACATAATCGGAATGTGACTGCCGCTGATGTTGTTATTGTTAGGTTGTCCTAGAAAGCTTGAATGGTTTTGCAATTTGGCGAAAGCGAAGTTGAATCTATCTGAGCTAGGTAAGTCCAGGCCGAGATGTGAACTTGAGGTAGCTGGCTGTGTAGCCCATAAGTTGTGCAACAGAGATAAACCATTGATAGATGTGGGGGAAGCTGTGTCCTGGTCTATTGGGGTCAGTGGGTTTTGATCCTTGGGCCTTTGCTTGGATCGTTTGTTCTTTCGGCATCCTCCTCCTATTGGCACATTACGCAGGGCACCTCCTTTGGTCCAGTAACGTCTGCAGGTCTTGCAGAAATGGCGAGGTTGTGTGAGATTGTAGTTGTTGTAGTAGCAGAATTTGGTGTTGGGTGAGTCACATCTTGGGCACTTGAGTGCCTGATCATCAACGTTTGAATTTATGGTCGATCTGTTCTGCTGATCTTCTTGGCCCATAACCTGATCATCTGTAGGGCTCACGCCACTGATACCTGCACCCGATTCCTGCTGCATCATCATCTCACTAATCTGCAGACTGGTACAAACCCAAACCAAACATTGAACAGCATATATCATCATTAGAAGCAAATATCTTGGAAAACACAATGGATTCATCATATGCACATAAAAATATGGCAAGATGTCATTATCAGACCAAGAAGCTAATATTTAGGTTCATCAAGAACTGCAAGTATCAGAGAGCCTAAACCAATATATTATTTTCTTATAACCTGTTACTATTTATGCGCCTTGGAGAGCAATATATTATGAGTCTAGGGAAGCTGAAGGGCAGCAAATCGAAATAAGAAAGGAAGGAAGGAAAGGCCCAACAAATGCTTACCCTGATGCTTTCTGTATACCCTAAATCTGATCAGATTGTACTCAACACTGAACAGTGCTTCTTTACATTTGATGTACAAATGGTGCCTGTACTCCAAGGGCTTTGATTTATTGTGCCTGTTTGGGCTGAGCATATATGATGAGAAACGGATTGATGAGACCAGCCAAACCTATTTATGTTGTTAGGACAGGAAAGAACCCAATGAGAGGAGATGTTTTTCAGGGATGGGAACGAAAGAATGTTTCGAATCTGGAATCTGGATGATCTTTGCTGAGCCTCTCTCCCGGACGATAGCGACGAATAATATGAATATGTTACTGTCGAGCGATGCATGCATGCATAAAACCCTCTTTCTCTCAGAGAAAAAGGAGCACGCTCGCAATCAGAGGACCAGAGAGCGCATCAGACTGAGAAGAAGCATATGGGTGTACAGATGCAGGACAGCAGAGAGAAGCTGCAAGGCAAGGAGGAGGAGATAAATGATATGGTAATGATGATGAGGTTGGAAGAAAAAGCAATAGAGGTTTGTGTTATTATATTTGATGGGTGGTGTGGTGTGGTGTGCTTTGCTGTGTTGCCCTTTTTCTTGTGGTGGTTTCGTAGAGGACTTGTGATATAGGAAGAGAGGAAGAGGGGCAGGGTTGGGCTCGTGAAGGGTTGGGTGTTGGGTGGGAAAGGGTTGTGAGAGGCGTGATACCACCCACCTTTTCCTTTTTCCCCGTGACTTGTGCTCATACCCTTCCCACCATCATCATCATCATATCATGTTCCCATCCATCCAATGCTCTTTGAGCCACCCCCACCCTTCCCTCTCTTAACTTAACCGCCCATGTGGGTGGGCCTGACGCGATAAAGTAGTTGAGTAGGCAAATACAACTGGTCTCCCGTGGCCTTTGCCTTGGGTCCACACAGGGTTAGAGCCATGGCCATAATCCATTTCCTCTTCTAATTCTCTCTCTCTCTGCAACTAACTCCACATCCCTTTCGCTCCCTCCTTACGAACATCATTGTTTCTGAAACCGACTTGACTTCGAGAATGACATGAGTGAAGTGGAAGGACGGGTTTTTATATTTGGAAAACGTTATTTTTAAATGTGAATGTGGTGGTGGTGTTTTATTTTTCTATATAGATATTCAATTTTAAATTTAGAAATTTATGGTGATAATTTAAATGTGAAATATTATTTGGTCCTTAAAAATGATATTTAACATGGTTTATTTTATTGTTATCAGGGTAGAAATTTTACTGGAAAATTTCTCTCATCAGGTGATTTGCTTGTTAAATATGGTTAAAAAAAACTGTCACGAGTCTGCTTTAAAATTGTTAAAACAAGTTATAAAGTTGTCAAAACCGTCAAACTTGATGGGCTGTTTTAGTTTCAAATTCCTACACTGATCCATCTCCATGTAGGATAAATAACAACCAAAACACCCCTGTTTTTTTAGCATTTGTTTAATTAAATCTGATTAAAAATTGTCTCTCGAAATTGTAATTTTTGCCAATCCAATCCAAATCATTAAAATTGCAATTTGAACAATGTAAACTAAGATTTCAGTCATTTTCAACTATTTCTACTATGTCTAATTCCAGCTATTAAGAAACCATTTGGTTTGCTCATATACTGCTGGGTCCATCTCATGATAATATCTCACAACCATAACAATAAATACATTGTTACAAGATGCTAAATAATTAAAATATATATATATATATTATTTATCAAAATCTATAATAACAATAAATACATTGCTATTATATGCTTATTGTTTACCCATTTAACTTGAAAAATTAAAAAGTTTTTATGGTTTATCAAAGGGCAAGGTAAATATATTGCTCCTAGATGCTTATTGTTTACCCATTTAACCTGATTAATTAAAAAGCTTTTATGGTTTATCAAACACCCTTGCCCGAAAAAGAAAATGAGGCTCTTTTTATGATGTTTAAGCCTAGGTGAGGGTAACGTAATATCGAACAACTAAGATACTAATTGCATTTTAATTTAAAGGGTATTAGTCCAAACCACCCTTGGCATCAAGCCCGCCAATTTTTTGTTATTTGAATAATAATAACTCACTTTTATCAAGTACGTTAACGTCTCACAACTAAATCTAGTGTAATTAATTTTAGATTATAAGTCATTTCAAGATGTCATTCGGATGACATGCCGTAATATCATGGAGTTGACACTAACGTCAAATTGTCATTAAGATTTGACAATATTTTATTTTATTATATGATCGAGATTAACTCAATTTTAATAATAAAAATATAAAAAAATAGACGGGAAACTCTCGGCATTTACGCTTAGTAATTATTATTTGTATTATTATGACGGTTGGTAGATGGTTTTTTTTTTTAATTTGTTTGTGTTATATTTATTTTATTTAATTATATTTATTATGAGTTAGAAATAATTAATATATTTTTTTATTTTTCACATGGAAGGTTGGCTATTATACTTTAAAGGACTCAAAGCTCTTTCATTAAGTGAGAGAGTGTGCGCAAGTCTTACCAATTGAGCTATAACCTTTTTATTTATTTATACTTACTAGTATAACTTGAAGAATTTGATATAATGTTAGTAAATACGTAGGTCTTGATATCTATTATAAATGATATATTAAGTAGCAAATTTCATGTATATATATGTACGTAGCAAATTTGATGTATATTAAGTAAAGAAAATTATCAATTATTAATTCTAACATAGATCTATATTAACTCGGATATATCAAGCATTAAGAGGGATCAAATCCTCAAACCTTTGATATATGGCATCCTCGTTGGCAACTTACCATGAGAAGACAGTTCAACCAATTAAACTAACCCTTAGGACTAACTCACATGCACAAAGGAAAATTTTCCAAGAAACCCAATGGCATATACTGCAAAGAAAACTTTGCAAGGAAAACCAATGAATGTTTCTCCACATTCGTGGATAAACATTAAAACAAATGTATTCTAGCAAAGCCCAACAACATTGGCGACAAGCTTCCCCACATTTGTGGACGACATCCTTAGTAAACTAATCGGCATAGACTGGTATGTTTCACACAAGGGGATTCAAACTAAGCAATCACTAGAATGAAACTAGCTAAATGTCCAACAACATTAGCGATAATAAGTCAATCTAACTCATTGGGATCTCTCTCTTTATATATATGTGTGTTAAAGTTATCTTGGCCAAGGAGGTCACAAGGAAAATCCATTAGTGGTTAATCTAATTATAGAATTATATAGTAATTTTAACATGTTATATCATGGTAATTAAGATAAATGGCATTCAATTATGTTTTCATGCATTTCTATTTTATGTGAGTTAAGTTACTAGTAGTTATGATCTTCCACTTTGATATAGGTTTAGGGATCATATTGGTCTTAGTGATTGTTAATAAGTTACTTTATCTTGACGAATGTTAAATGGCGTTGTAAATCCATAACATTGCCTACAATGTGTGAATTTTACCCTATGTCAATATAACATTGTATGCATATATGCCACTCTAGCTTACACATATCACATTTAATATTAACATCGATATTATGATATGTTTAACATGTTCGTACACTATTTATGAATTCCAAACCCACAATTGTTCATATTAGCAATGTTGTTCCTATTAATAATGGCCATAATGCATTACTTATAACCCCAAAACCATAAAGTCTACATATGAATCAAAGATGTGGATAAGGTCATAGGAATGAGGATTTCATAGATTTATTTGAGAGATGTAAGGAGAGAGTGTCGAAGATATGTATAAATATGGTTGAAGTAAATATTTTATTATGACATGTTTTGGTCACTTAATGTTATATAAAGGAACCTAATTGTACAATAGAAAAAACACGAGAATGTAATAATTGAACAAATTCCCCTCTTTGAGGTTTTCGTAAGTATAAACTCTTGATGTCCTTTGCTTGATATATTTATGAGTGTATTCGTTGTTGATTATAAAACTCAACATTTGGTATCAAAGCTTATGTTTTAAAAATTTTGGATTTACATTTTTTAATTATGTTTATTATTATTGAATATGTCATGTGATGGAGCCTGTGTTGTTTACTGAGTGGGCATTTAAGGCGGTTCCTACACAATGACTAGTTGTAGCGATGATATTATAATCATCCCTTGGGTTGTATGATTAGGGTTCTCTTGTTAATTATAAATAAGCATGGATTCCTCCTCGTGATATGTGTGGAGTGTATTGTATTTGGAGCTTATCGCATTAAGAGGTTGCTCAACCTTAAGAGGCAAGTGAACATGAGTGGATTTCTTCCATAAAAGGATCAATTGTAACATGTTGTCATGCATTAAGGGCATTTTGGTAAAAAAAAAGAATTGGTCATTTATGTTATTTTGTGTGTAATTGCATCTTCATATCTAAGGTACATAACATTTGGTATTAGAGCACTTTCTAGGATACAATTTGAAAAAATATATATATTGTTTTTTTGTAGATTTGAAGCAATGACTCATATTAGTTTTTGAGTTTTTTTTTTCAAAATTTCCATAAATTAATTGCAAATGTATATTCTCCTAAAAAAAATACATGATGTAATAAAAAATCGCATGAATCGAAGTTTAGACAAAGGAGATATTACAATTTGAAATCTACTCCTTTTTAGGGCTTTTCGGTGATGACTGTAGGTCTTGCAGAGGATATAACTTCTATAGATTGCTCAAATTGAAGCCATATCAATGCGATTTGATACAGAATTATAGGTATTTCGTATGATATATTATCATATATATTTCTAGTCATATCCAATATGCTACAACCCTTGCAAATTCCTACCGTAAAACCCTCATAGAACTAAAGAATGACAATGTTAACATGAAATAGGAGGAAAATGATAGAATTTTCTAGGGCATAAGGGATGCAATTAATTGGTGTCAAACAAATATGAAGAATTTGATCAAATGACCTATAAAGAATTTGATCAACAAGCATCAAATGGATATGGAAGATAAATTAAGTGAATTTAAGGTGGTTGATATGTGACTGATTCCACCAATGACAAGTATTTAGCCAAGAATGATATGCTTGGTATGATTTCAAGGATGATTATGAGGATTGGTATATGGACAACTATAATTTCTGGAAAACAACTACCTATAATTCTATTTGATGACTTTAGTCCACCTTATGTAGAGAATGTTGTTAATGAAGTCAAGGACCAATTATGATTAATTGTTTTAATCTTGTCTATTCTCAAGTAGTAGCGTGCCCTCTATATCCACATCTGCCTTTTTTAGTTACATGGACAATATTTTTGATATGGAAGCATCTATATATCGAAATCCACATGACCATGTTAGGAAGCACTAGTCTCTGCCAGGTATTGAGCTCAGGTATCTTCAATGGGGAGTCAACATGATCACTTTGACATGGAACCTAAGTTTAAAGTGGAGTTTCTTGGAATACTTTATCATGGTCACTAGAACTTGTACATGTGACCCTTGTTCCTTGGATTAATTCAGCATTGTTGTTAACACTCATCCATGGGACCCTAATTTATGGTTGTACCTCCTTGCATTAAGAAGTAAGGGCAATACTTTTCTAAGGGGGGTGGAGTGTTACAATCCTCCCTATGGGTTTAATCAGGGTGTGAATGGCCCATTAGAGTAATAATAGTTGAAGCCATTCAATGTAAGGTTGTCTAGGTCCAATATGTTTGCTATTATTAAATAAGGCATACTATGGTAATAAGTATTGAATAAATGTACCACCTTACTTTAGGAGTTAGTCATGCATTATATATTACCATCTCTTTAGAATAAGGTCGAATAGTTAGTAGTCAACAATCAATCTAAAAAGGGTCTCTCTATTAATTAAGGCCCATTAGGATGTCAATATTTATTAATTATTTGACCATGTCAAGTAGTTATGATTTTGGATCTAGGAATCCGATTTAAAGAGTTATAAGGCTATGAAGGGTTTTGTTGAGAATTATTGTAATGGATCTCTACTCAAGTAAAAGGTCACCCAACCTCAAGAGGCCCGTGAACATTGCTTCTCAAATTATTCTCATAATATAAATCTCTTTTCCTGCAATGTTTACCATTCTATTGTCTAATGTTTCTTTTTATGCTCTATGAATTATGGTTTATTACCTCTTAACCTTTGTATATCATGTATTGTTTTAAGTTTAAGGGATAAAGAACACCATAGGTAGTATCAGAGCCACTTTTCTGATCCAACATGCCTCCAATATTTCATAGAATTTTTTTAAGTCCATTAATCCTTTGGTGTTCACACTTTTCATCTTCCATGGTACACACCCACAACCAAGACCTCATGGAGATTGAAAACCAGAATCCACGGCAATACACTCAATCCTTGACCTCCTTACTCATGTCCTTCAAACACTCAATGGATTAGAAGTTGCACCATCTCACCCTCAAAGTGACTAACAACACCAACACCCCAACAAACCATGACCATTTAATCATTGCTATTGGCCAACATGAGGTATTTGCTCCAACCTTTGATACTCCAACCAATGAAGCTATGGCCATTAAAGACCAAGGATCTCACACTCTCTTCTTGGAAACCCAACATCACTCCTTTGAGGATAAAAATTCATGGCACCACTTCCAAAATATTGACGTGCAAATTTTCTAGTTCCTACCCCTCAGGTTGGGTGACCCAAATGGAACATTATTTTTCTCTTCATGGCATTAAATGTGATCTTCTGAAACTGAAAATTGGGGTTTATATTTAGATCCTGAAAAATGGAAATGGCGGCAATGGTACCAAAAATATTGTCATCGTTATTGATCCAGATGGATATCGGTGGACACCCACCTATTCCACTGACTCAAAACAATTGTCCATTGTGGCAGCTTCCTAGTATTGTTTCTACGGTTTTTCGGGTCCTAAACTTCTGGGGTCATTTGAGGCCCTAAACAACATTTTTTGGTGATTTGGGGGTCCAAATGATTTTCAACGACAATTATTTATTTATAGTCGAAAGATGTAAATCTCTGACAGACCTTTTCAATGGGGTATCGAGCACCCAAATCGGAGATTGTCTGCAAAGGTTATGACTCTGGGAAGTTGATTGTTCAGCTAACCACCTTGGGGCCACAAACTTTATGATGATTCATCTTCTAGGGTTATGTTTTAGACCTTTAGGGTTCTCACCCTCATGCTTAATATAAATATGCCCCTTTGGCATCATTTTGTATGCATCTTGGCACAAATGAGCGTGTTGAGTCCTGGAAATTCACAGGCAACAACAATAAGGGATTCTCCCCAGCCAACGTTCCCAACTAGCCCGTGACTGTTTGGTGTAGGGAATCCATCCGGTTTGCGGTTCGACTACCGTAGGTCAAGTAACAAAAAAAAAGGTTTTACCGGTTGCGGCCCGGTCCACCGTGTATGTTTTTTGTATTTTTGACTTAATGTATGATATGCACGTGCCTAATTAACCATGCAGGGTGATAAAGATGCAAAGAGCAGTCACAATGTGATGCGCAAGTTCTTACCTCTCGTCTTAGAACTCATAAGCATCCAAATCATGCAAGAAACTAGATACTAACTAAACTATCTCTAGAGAGCTGGATTAATTCATGAGTAATGCAATACTGTTCATGTGTTATGGAAAATCACAGATAGCTGTTCTTATAACCAAACATATAAACATGAATAAAAGTATACATGATAAGATATCTCATCAACAGTTAAAAAAAAACCCATTACTCATGGTGGAAGACATCATAAAATATACTGAAGAACATTCAAACAAGAACATAGGTTCAGGAAGTTAGGGCGCTCTTACAGCTAATGAGACACAGTTGAAAATGAAATAGTTCACATTCAACATTGCTCATTTAATCACATTGATACACTCGACTTAGCACTTTCTCCAACAGGCAAAATTTTGCAGTCTCTGGTTTGTAAAACGAAATAGTTCCTCTTACAAGCAATAGTTTACAAGTTTTTGAGAGGGAAAAAGCCCTTGTAACTTCTAACTTTCAAATATTTAAACAAAAATGGTAGACCGCTTGGGTTCCTCCCAAACGTGTGACTTTTCGGTTCTTCGAACGTTTCATATCCCTCTTTTCATCTTTTCTACGCAAGCTCATTATCGGCTGAGTAACTGACAGACCTTTCAGATCTGCGCCTTTGTTGCTTTCAATTTTGTCTTCTACTTTGCCCGGGCCCCTTGAGATCCTGTCTCCTATTGGTACCTTCGCGCCGCGGCAATATGAAAAGTCTTTTGGATCTTCCTGTAGTTAATTAATGTGCATCATTCACCGGGGATGCATTCTAAAACAAAATGCCAAAATTAAACCAATTAAACAACTAATCCACAAGAAATGGCCAGGTGCACCACTTGATCAGAGAATTTTAACAAACGCCGACCCCACTACCTTGTCCACCTACAGGCTCGACAGACATCATCCATGACGGAAAACGACAAACTCATCGGCAGCTAAAAATACTCACACCGGAAAGGTAAATTCATTCACCACTGCATGAGCGGGTCTTAAAAGTGACGGGCACTGCGAAACCACTTAACCCTATCGGAGTCGGGAAAGATAAGACTTAAGATGCGGGCGGGAAAGTTCTCAATCGGAAGTCAGAAGGATGTCAACATCGGAAGATGAAAGCTTTTCATAGCCGCAACGGCGGAAGAGAAAAGACTACGGACACGCGACTAGCATCGGAGAGCGGAGCGCTTTAGACTTCGGGTGGATAGCTAGTTTGGGAGCCGCAATGACGGAAGCAAAAAGACTACGGACACGCAACTAGCATCGGAGAGCAGAGCGCTTTAGACTTCGGGTGGCTAGCTGGTTTGGGAGCCGCAACGGCAAAAGCAAAAAGACTATGGACATGCGACTAGAAGGCCGACATGCATCGGTGGGTGGAGCGCTTTACACTTCGGGTGTTTAGTTGCTTTGGGAGCCGCAACGGTGGAAGCAAAAAGGTTATGGACATGTGACTAGAAGGCCGACACGCATCGACGGGCGGAGCGCTTTAGACTTCGGGTGCCTAGCCACTTTGGGAGCCGCAACGATGGAAGCAAAAAGGACAACAACCTCCGATCTGAGTGACAAAACCTTAAATTTGGCAGCGATCGAAAATGTTTCGCCTTTGAAACAACGTTTTGCAAAGGACAAAAGGCCTGACCCATTTTCAACTCAGCAAAACAAATTCTAAATCTGCGATCTACAACAATTCCAAACATGAGAAATTTCTGAAAACTAGGACGAAGGATCATCTTCAAAAGAAACCACCAAAAATCAAGCATGACCAAAAGGTTCAAGGATCCAAACAGTTAAAAACCACACTAAATCATGAGGAGGGGACCAAAATTTTAAGAAATTTGGGGAAAATTGTTGCAGCTGCAACAGAGCGTTAAGTACATTAATAATAATAATAATAACTCACTTTTATTAAGTATGTTAACCTCTCACAACTAAATCTAGTGTAAATAATTTTAGACTATAAGTCATTTCAAGATGTCATTTGGATGACATGTCGTAATATCATGGAGTTGACACTAACACCAAATTTTCATTAAGATTTGATAATATTTTATTTTATTATATGATCGATATTAACTCAATTTTAATAATAAAAATATAAAAAAGAGACGGGAAACTCTAGGCAATTACACTTAATAATAATAATTTTTATTATTTTGACGGTTGGTGGATGTTTTTTTAAAAATTTGTTTGTGTTTATATTTATTTTATTCAATTATATTTATTATGAGCTTATCATATCACTAAGAAGAATATAATTTAAGGGAAGAGGATAACATTCAATCCCACAACCACATGAGCTAGAAATAATTGCTAGTACCTTTTATTTATACTTATTAGTATAATGTGAAGAATTTGATATAATGTTAGCAAATATGTTGGTAGTGACATCTATTATAAATGATATATCAGCAAATTTGATGTTTATTAAGTAATTTTCTTATCAATTATTCACTTCAACATTGATCCATATTAACTCGGATATATCAATCATCAAGAGGGATCAAATCCTCAAACCTGTGATATATGTCATCCTTGTTGGAAACTTGCCATGGGAAGATAGTTCAACTTTTAGGACTAACTCATATACACACATGCATAAAGGAAAGTCTTCCGAGAAACCTAATGACATATACTACAAAGAAAACTTTGCAAGGAAAACCAATGAATGTTTCCCCAAATTCGTGGATAACATCCCTATTAAACCCACCAACGTAGAATAGTGTGTTTAAACCAAATGTATTTCAATTAGAGACTTGTTGGCATGGAACTAGAAAATGTCCAACAACATTGGTGACAACAAGTGGAGCTAACCCTTGGGCTTTTTACCCCAATGAAAACCCCATAAGGAAAAACAAGGGATGCATCCCCACATTTGGACGACATCCTTAGTAAACTAGTTGATATAGACTAGTATGTTTCACATAGGGGGATTCAATCTAAGTAATTACTAGAATGAAACTATCCAAATTCCCAACTACATTAGCGACAATAGGTCAATCTAACTCATTTGGATATATATATATATGGGTTAGCTTCAATGGACTTGACGTGTCATGTTAAATTTGTCTTTCAATTGACTTGGCGTGTCATGTTAAATTTGTCTTGTCCATTAGTAAAATCCATTAGTTGTTAATATAATTATAGCATTATATAGTGATTTTAACATGGTATATCATGGTAATTAGGAAAAATGGCATTCAATTATTTTTTCATGCATTTCTATTTTATGGTGAGTTAAGTTACTAGTAATTATGATATTCCACTTTGATATAGGTTGAGGGATCAAATTGGTCTTAGTGGTTGTTAATAATTTACTTTATCTTGACAAACGTTAAATGGCATTGTCGATCCGTAGCATTGCCCGCAATGTGTGAATTTTACCCTATGTCTATATAACATTGTATGCATATATTCCACTCTACCTTACACATATCACACTTAATATTAACAATATAAACATTGTATGCATATATTCCACTCTACCTTACACATATCACACTTAATATTAACATTGATATTGTGATATGTTTAACATGTTCATACACTATTTATGAATTCCAAACCCACAATTGTTCCTATTAGCAATGACCACACTTGTGCATTACTTATAACCCCAAAATTATCTAGACATAAAGGCTTAACTCCTACTTGTGACATATGATGAAAACATTCTAATATGATACGAAGTATACCAACCATAAAGTCTATATATGAATCAAAGATGTGGATAAGGACAAAAGTTTTAGGGATGAGGATTTCATAGATTTATTTGAGAGATGTAAGGAGAGATTGTCGAATATAGGTATGAAGATGGTTGAAGTAAATATCTTATTATGACATGTTATGGTCACCTAATGTTATGTAAAGGGACCTATGTTTTAAAAAATTTGGATTTACATTTTTTAATTATACTTATTGTTATTAAATATCTCATGTGGTGGAGCCCGTGTTGCTTACCGCGTGGCCATTTAAGGTGGTTCCTACACAATGACTAGTTGTAGCAATGATATTATAATCATCCCTTGGGTTGTATGATTAGGGTTCTCTTGTTAATTATAAATAAGGATGGAATCCTCCTCATGATATATGTGGAGTGTATTGTATTTGGATCTTAGATCATTAAGATGTTTCTCAACCTTAAGACACAAGTCAACATGAGTGGATTTCTTCCTTAAAAGGATCAATTGTAACATGTTGTCATGCATTAATGTTATTTTGATAATAAAAAAAACAATTTATCATTTATGTTATCTTGTGTGTAATTGCATATTCATATTTAAGGTACATAACAATTGTATTAGAGCACTTTCTAGGATACAATTTGAAAAAACAAATCATTTTTTGTATATTTGAAGCAATGACTCGTATTAGTTTTTGTGTTTTTTTTTTCAAAATTTCCATAAATTATATGAAAATGTATATTCTCCTAAAAAATTACACGATTTCAAAAAAAAATTACTTGAATCAAAGTTTAGAGAAAGGAGATATTGCAGTTTGAAATCTACTCTTTTTTAGGGCTTTCCAGTGACGATTGTAGGTCGTGTAGAGGATATAACTTTTGCATATTCCTCAAATTGCATCCATATCAATTCCATTTGATAGAGAATTATAGGGATTTGATATGAAATATTATCTTATATATTTCTAGTCATATCCAGTATGCTACAACTCTTGCAAATTCTTGCCCTCAAACCCTCATGGAACTAAAGAATGTCAATGTTAACATGAAAGAGGAGGAAAATGATAGAATTTTCTAGGGTATAAGGGATGCAATTGATTAGTGTCAAACAAATATGAAGAATTTTATCAAATGACCTATAAATAATTTGATCAACACACATCAAAAGGATATGGAAGATATCTTAAGTGAATTTAAGGTGGTTGATATTATTGATGCCACCAATGGCAAGTATTTAGCCAAGAATGATATGCTTGGTATGATTTCAAGGATGATTATGAGGATTGGTAGATGGAAAATTGTAACTTCTGGAAAACAACTACCTACAATTATATTCGATGACTTTATTCCACCTTATGTAGAGACTATTGTTAATGAAGTTAAGAGCCAATTATGATTAATGGTTTTCATCTTGTCTATTCTCTAGTACTAGTGTACCTTCTATATCCACATCAAATATTTTTTAGTTACGTGGAAAATATTTTGGATATGGAAGGATCTATATATATAAATCCACATCACCATGTTAATAAGCACTAGTATCTACTAGGTATTGAGCTCAGGTATATTCAATGGGGATTCAACATGAGCACTTTGACATGGAACCTAAGTTTCAAATCTAGTTTCTTGTAATACTTTATCATGGTCACTAACACTTGTACATGTGACCCTAGTTCCTTGGATTAAATTCAACATTGTTGTTAGAACTCATCCATGGGATCACAATTTATGGTTGTACCTCCTTGCATTAAGGATTAAGGGAAATACGTTTCTAAGGGGGGTGGAGTTTTATGATCCTCTCTATGGGTTTAATGGGGGTGTGAATAGACCATTAGAGTCATAATAGTGGAATCCATTCAATGTAAGGTGATCTAGGTCCAATATGTTTGTTATTATTAAATAAGGCATAATATGGTAATAAGTATTGAATAAATGTACCACCTTAATTTAGGAGTTAGTCATGCATTGTATACTGCCATCTCTTTGGAATAATGCCAAATAGTTAGTAGTCAACAATCAATGTAGAACACGTGTCTCTATTAATTAAGGCCCATTCGGAAGTCAATATTATTAATTATTTGACCATGTCAAGTAGTTACCATTTTGGATATAGGAATCCTATTTAAAGAGTTATAAGACTACGAAGGGTTTTATCGAGAATTATTGTAATGGATCTCTACTCAACTAAAAGGTCACCCAACTTGAAGAGGTCCATGAACATTGCTTCTCAAATTATTCTCATAATATAAAGCTCATTTCCTGTAATGTTTATCATTCTAATGTCTAATGTTTCTTTTTATGCTCTATGAATTATGGTTTATTGCATATTAACCTTTGTATATCATGTATTGTTTTAAGTTTTAGGGCTAAAGGAAACCATAGGTGGCATCAAAGCCACTTTCCTGAGCCAACATATCTCCAATATTTCATAGAAATTTTTTTAGTCCATTATTCCTTTAGTGTTCATACTTTCATCCTCCATGGTACACACCCACAACCAAGACCACATGGATATTGACAACCAGAATCCACCCCAATACACTCAATCCTTGACCTCCTTAATAATGTCCTTCCAACACTCAATGGATTAGAAGTTGCACTAGCTCACCCTCATAGTGACTAACAACACCAACACCCTAACAAACCGTGTCCATTTAATCATTGCTATTGGCCAACATGGGAGATTTGTGCCAACCTTTGATACTCCAACCAAACATCAATCCTTTGCTGATAAAAATTCATGGCACCACTTCTTGAATTTTGAAAAGTGCAAATTTTATGGTTTCCTACCCCTCAGGTTGGGTGACCCAAATGGAACATTATTTTTCTATTCATGGCATTAAAGGTGATATTCTGAAGTTGAAAATTGGGGTTTTATATTTTGATCTTGAAAAATGGAATGGTGGAAATTTGTCATCGTTATGTCCGTTGCAACCAATTGTGAAAATCCTTCATGAGCATTTTGACCATGACACTCACTACTTGGGTAGGTTGACCCAATTACACCAGATTGGCACTATTCTAGACTATCTTATAACACTTAAGTAAATGGAGATCCACACAAAAGGCCTCTTTACTTTTTTTATTGGCATGTTTCATAAGTGGCATCAAGGAGGCAATTTGTGCACATGATTTGGTTCTCTCCACCATGGATTTTAAGGTACACTCTCTCATATTTACTAGAATTGGTATATACATCACCTTAATATAATTACATATGGTTTTCTTGAAATTATCTCATAACACCTTATGGATAAATTATTGAAGAAAGGCCACTCAAGTATCATTGCTTAGTTCCATGTCATGTAAGTCATGGAAACACCCACACTAAATGTACACCCTAACTTGCAACAGGTTCTCTCCTAGTATCAATAAGTTTATGAGGCACCAAAGGGTTTCCTACCTTCCCTTGGGGAACATTAGCATGGTATTCCTTCAATCCCAATAAAT
Organism: Pseudotsuga menziesii; assembly: GCA_001517045.1. Taxonomy (NCBI): domain Eukaryota; kingdom Viridiplantae; phylum Streptophyta; class Pinopsida; order Pinales; family Pinaceae; genus Pseudotsuga; species Pseudotsuga menziesii. The sequence goes on along the minus strand of LPNX010882811.1, from coordinate 373,110 downwards.
CAACCTCCCAATGTTCACCCTTATCACCACCCTTTTGCAAAAAAGAACGAAATTGAAAAAAAAACATTCAATAATTATTAGAGGATGGCATAATTCATTCTAGCACAAGCCCTTATTCCTTCCTTGTGGTTATGATCCTAAAAAAGGAATGAGTTTGGTGCATGTGTACTGATTTCCAAGATCTCAACAAAATAAGTTTCAAAGATAAATTTTGTATTCCTGTCATTGATGATACCTTAGATGAGTTGCATGGATCTAAATTCATCACTAAACTTGACCTTTTCTTAGGATACTATAAAATCCAAATGAAAGAGGTAGACATAACCAAGACAACCTTTTTAACTCATGAGGTTCATTAATATTTCATAGTAATTCCCTTCGGTCTCTACGATGCCACGCCACTTTTCAGAGCCTTATGAATAAGAAATTTCACCCTTTCCTCCGCCATTTTTTTATGATATTCTTTAATGATATCTTAGTATACAACCCCACCTGAGTAATCAACCTCCAACATGTTTCTAATACCTTGCAATTATTACAAGATCAACACTTATTTGTGAATTACTCCAAGTTCTCTTTTGGGGTTACTAAGATCGAATATTCAAGACATATTTTGAGTCAAGATGATGTATGTATGGACCCCAAGAAAATAGAAGCTACATAAAATTGGCCCCACCCCAAAACTCTCAGGAATTTGAGAGGATTCCTTGGACTTAAGTTTCTGGAAAACTATTTAAAGATTTCCTCTCCTCATACACCATTGCTAAAAAACAAGTCTTTCTCTTGGACTAAGGAAACCGAGCAACCCTTCTCCACCCTAAAGGATAATAGGTGAACTAAGCTAGTGTTAACCATGCTATATTTCACTAAGTTCTTTTTTTTAGAATGTGATTCCTCCAGTTGTGGCCTTGTATTTGTATTACTATAAGATTGAAACCACTTATCCTTCACTAGTAAGCATCTTTGTGAGTCAGAACTTGGGAAAGTACACCTATGAAAAATAAATGATGTCTATACTTCAAATAGTTGAGACATGGTGACCATATTTAATAGGATGATGTTTCCATATCAAGACAAACATAAATAGGTTATTAATATGTTGGGTGATTATTATGATATCATATATAAGAAGGGTTGTGACAATGTGGTGGAAAATGATTTGTGTCAGTTGAAGATGAAGGTTCCCTCTTCACCTCGTCCTTACCATTTCCAGGATGGCTCAATGAAGCATGCCAGGAATGGTTGGCCGAGCACACAGTTCAACACCTTAGCAAAATTGTTACAAGAAGACATGAACCCTCCTCCTAGGCATACACAGAACCATAATATATTGAGGTATAAGGAGCACATTTTTCTCAACTCAAATTTGTCCTTAAAACCATGAATCTTAGAGGAGCTACATTCATCAGCCACATGAAGCCACTTTGGTTTTCATAAAATCTATGAAAGAATTAAGAACTCATTCTTTTGGGAAGGCATGTAAAAAGATAACCACAACTTTGTTGCAACTTGCAACAATTTCCAAAGACATAAGGATGAAATTGTGAAGTCACCTAGTTCTTTGTAGCCACTTCCAATTCCCAACCATATATGAACAAACATTTCTATGGATTTCATGATAGTGGGGCTTCCTAAGGTGGGAAATAAAATAATCATTATGGTGGTCGTCAATCGTTCGACATAATATCCTCCCTTTTATGTCTTATCACAATGTTTTACACCCTCCCAGGTGGAACATATCTTTATGGCTCATTTTTTTAAGCTTTAGGGCATGCTAACTTCTATTGCAACAATTTTTGTCAAGAATAGTTTAAAATTCAGGGTATGCAGTTGAATATTAGCATAGCCTATCCCCTTCAAATGAATCGTCAAACGAAAGTGGTCAATAAATGATTGAAAACCTACTTGATATGATTAATGTCATATAGACCACACACCTAGGCCCAATGGATTCCTCTAGTCGAGTGGTAGTATAATACCACTTATCATGGATCCACCACAATAACCGTCATATTAGGTAGTGTATGTCCAAAATCCTTTATCAATGATTTCATATATTTTAGGTACCTACAAATTCTAGGGAATAGAAAACACACTTTTCGTAAGAGTAGATATTCTCCACACCCTTAAATACAATCTAGTTATGGCTCAGAACATAATGAAATGACAAGAAAATCAACATCACTCTAAGGGTCCCTTTGAAGCAAGGGATCAGGTGTTTCTTTGAATCCAACCTTATAAAAAAACCCGACATTATATCCTCCATCCATACCTATCTCAGACATTGAATTTCTATTATGGTTGGATTTGGAAGGGGAGGAAGATATTCAGCCATTATTAACAATTGAGAGGGCCTTGACTTTCAAAACAGAAACTGAAGACGATACCATCTGTAATTTTATTAGCGATCCTACGTCTATCACTCAAAAATAATATTAGGTCCTGAACAACACCTTAAAATAATAAGAACAAGAAGAAATTACAGAAGAAACCTTAGTTAGTAACATGGAAATAATCCTAGTAGTTAAGAACTCAAAGAGTGTTCCAATAGAAATTGAACTAGGGAAAAAATTGAACATCAATCCTAATGTCAAAACTGATGAACTGGAACATCTCGTTACGCTTCTGAAATGGCATAAGGTGTCCTATTCTTGGGAATATACAGACATGATGGGTATCCCCTCAGGAATGTGTACTCACCATACTTATATCAAACACAATTCAAAGCCCGTACTCCAGCCTCAATGCAGAATGAACCTGAATTTAAGAGACATTGTGAAGGAAGAAATCCAGAAAAATTTGGGGGCAGGTTTTATTTATCCTATTTCATATAGTGAGTGGGTTTCCCCACTAGTGATCGTACCCAAGAAAAATGGGAAATGGATAATATGTGTATATCATAGAGAGTTAAATAAATCAACATAGAAAGATCATTTCCCTTTACCATTCATCAATCAGGTTCTAAACGCCCTATCTGGAAAAATATTCTTTTCTTTCCTGAACAGTTTTAATGGGTATAACCAGATCCAAATTGCCCTTGAAGACCAAGACAAAAACACCTTCACTTGTCCTTGGGTAACCTCTGCATATAGGGTTCTCCCTTTTGGGTTGTGTAATGCGCCAGCTATGTTTCAACGAGTTGTAATCGATATTTTCTCTAAGATGGTATATGATTGCATGGAAGTTTTTATGGATGATTTCACTCCATATGGTGACAATTTTGATGAAGCTCTAAGGAACTTGGAAAAAGTTCTAGAACAATGTGAACAAACTCATCTATCCCTGAGCACTAAAAAGTGTCATATGATGAAGAGTGGGGGAATAGTTCTTGGGAATTTTATGTCTACTACAAGAATCTAGGTAGATCTGGCTAAGATAAAGGTAATTGCAAATATTCCTACTCGTGCATCGCAGAAAGAGGTACAAATGTTTCTTGGTCATGCTGGCTATTATAGGCGATTTATATATTTTTTTTCCAAATTAGCATCCCCTTTATTTACTTTACTAATGAAGGATGCACAATTTGTTTGGACAGAGGAATGCAAAGAAATGTTTGTAGAATTGGAAAAAAGGTTATCTACAACACCTATATTAAGAGGGACTAATTGGGCCTTGCCTTTTCACATCTCTTCTAATGCTTTAGATACAACCATTTGTTATAGCTGATTTTACCACTCCAGGTGAATCACACTTGTATGGCCTTCCCCTGTCCCTCTACAGACTCCTTTGACCCTTGGACCATTTTTTGTCCTTTGATGTTTCCTTGACCATCCCTAAAAACATGTGAAAAATGATACACGTGACTTTTAAACCCTTAATCGCGTATATACGTGGGTTTGACCCCTAAAACTGCATACATTGGGAATTGTGCATAGTCCAAATCCTTTTGGAGTTTTCCTTGAAATGGATCCGACTCACTTGACTCCTGGCCTTCCCTATGCCTTGAGATTGCTCGGATTTGACCTTTCATTACCCCTTTGAAAAGCTATATAAGGAACTCTATGGTACATTGAAGGCATATGAGAGAATTGAGAGCAAAGAAACTATAGTCCATTGTTGCCGGAACTTGTGCTTGAGTCTGCATCCCTTTGTCCCTTGGAGCACTTTTGTGTTCTTCCCAAGCTTGCCCTTTGCTTGTGAGCTTGCTATCTAGAGATGGAGGATTGAGGTGGTGGAGGCCCAAGTGGGGGATTTAGTTTATTCGATTCGCAGACGTGCTGACAGAGGTTGTATCCATTGTAATCTCTGATTTTATATTAATAGAAATATCTTTTCTTGTCCAATAATGTATGTTTGAATGAATATTTTATCCATGGATGTTTTCAAATGTTTATACATTGTTGATTATATATGCTAGAATAGATCTAACACCAATATATATAGTATGCTTGTATTATTTAATTGTTGTTGAGGAAGTAATCTATCAATTCAAGCTGAAGTTGGAAAGCTCAACATGGATCTACTTCAACCATCCGGAATAAGGTACGAGTCTGATCCTTTAGTGTTAGATATTTAATTTCTATTGCACATTGGAACGGATCGATTTCTGGAGTCAAGCTGTCTATTGTGGTACCCCAAGCCATAGGAATTTCTCTCCGTAACAGAATTGGTGACTCCGCTGAGGAGTTCCTAGTAGTTGTCCTTTGGGGGTTTTCTATCGGCATTCAATGACTTTGAATTGCTCTTTCTCTCTTGTTTCTGTGTCGGGTATGGGGGCATGTTTTCCTGGTAGTGTCTGATTGGTGTGAAGTTTTTCTTAGCTTGTCTATTTGCCTTTAGTTTTATGCACTTTTCTTCCTGTACGCGAGTTTTGAACTGACAGTCATGTATACACGCGGTTTTCTCTTCCATTTCCGTGTATACACGTGGGTTTACTGTGAATAGTCGCGTATGCACTTGGTTTTTCCTTTTAGAGGAAGTTGAATGGTTGCTAGGTGAAGTTTGATGATTGCTGAGACTCCTTTGATACTGCCAGAGTCTGTATACACCTCTGTTTCTGACCAGAGACATTTTTTTTAGGGTAATTTTTTTTTAAGAATGTTCTTGTCATTGCATTTTCGATTTTTTGTTTTGGGATTAGTGCATTAAACTTCTTTTACCTTAGTGCTTTGCTTGAGTGTTGCTTGAGTGTGCTTGCAGAGTCTGGGGGTTGTAGAATCATTCTTTTGCTTTTTATATCTCATTTTATTTCAAAAAATCCAAAAAGATTTGCTTGTCATCATGCATTGCATTTTGCATTTTGCATAGTACTTGCACTAGATTTACTTTGGAGTATTAGTCAGGATTTCATATAGGAAAGATTGCATTTATCATTTGAAGAAAATTGTGCATTTCACGTAGTAGCATACCCTGTTTTCATGGACACAATGCATTTGCATTGATTGTTAGGTGTGCATTTTACTTCATGTTGTGTCATAACACCATTAGTTGCACGGCCATATCCCTCTTTTGAGTAATAAAGCCAATTAAAATCAACGCTTAATTAAAATGAATTACACTATTTTATTTGATAGGGTTCACCAATTACAAGATTAGGTTTTAGGGTCTTGGAATAGTTCATTGTTAGTAAATTCTCCAAGACCACTAAACAACAACATGTATGTGTCTGTCCAGGTGAGTGTGTGAAATCCTTGGTATAACTAGTGTTTCTCAGGATCCTCCTCTCAAAAGGGAGTTAAGCACGAGGCACTATGAGCGGTTATTGATTGGGATGACCCCTAGTCATAACTGAGTAGCATCGGAGATATTTCCAGGATTGTATTCGTATCTGGGGGCTCTTTGGAGAGTTTCAGGCTTTGCTACCCTGCCCATACGGTCAATCCCGCCTGCGACTGTATGCCTGAGCATTTATTATATTGAGGTGACCTTAGTGGCCTTACCTAGGATATCGAGGGGGTACTTTGCAGGGGTTATTATGTAGGTGTCCCGGCCAGGTTGGGGTCGGACAGCACAGTCGCTTTACACATTGAAGCTTAGGGCAACAATAATTGGTTACATACCTCCGCTTGTTGTGTATGGGAGTCTCAAGCCTCTCCTAGGAGAGACATACCTACTTCATTTGGGAGCTCATTTATCCTACCCTTGATTGCTTGCATTTGACTTTAGATTTTATTGGTGATTGCTCTGTGCACGATAGCTTGCCTAGGGTTTGCGTAGATAGAGAGTCTTTTATATTTTTTGAGTCATTATGGATTCGGGTGCGGCTCCTTGCCGTTCTCGTCGTTTAGCAATACTTTCGCCTTCTACATCTCCTCCTCCTTTGGGAGAGAGAAATAGACAGTCTAGGCGGACTACTTCGCACATTGATTCACACACCATGGGAGACCATATAGAAGGTATTCTTGAACCACCTTCTCCCATTCATGTGGAAGATGGGGAGTTTACTCCTAACTATGATCCTTCACCCGACTTGATTGAGTTAGGTCTTGTGATTTCTGAGATAGGAACATTTCATGATAGAACTACTTACTCTAGGGTTGATTCCCCATTGACGCATCATTGGTATGGAATGCCGAAGGATGATGAGACTCATTTTGAACCCGCGAGCACTAGTTATCGTAGTTATGGTATGTCTGGTTTTCCCACACACGATTTGGCATTTCATGTCGAATCTGAGTTTGAGCCTAACACTATGCCTGGGGGCACTCTCATTCCTTACCATGCGGAGAGGTTTGGGAGCACTAGTCACATTGCACCTTCCATCCCGACGATGGAAGCTACATCACATATTCCTCCTAGGTTTAGGGTTAGTGATCCTATTAGGATACTAGATCCGAGACAAGTGACTATAGGGAATAGTACGTACATAATTACATAGATCCCTTCATCCTCTATCCCTAGTTCTTCGAATGTTCACCCTCCACCTCATTCACGTGGTCCTTCGGGCCGGAACATTGCTACGAGTTATGTCCGTACTGCGGTTAGTAGACTGGTTGTGTCTCAGCTTCATGCACCGCCCGTTGTTTCGGGAGGTCATGTTCATACTTCTAGAGGTCACATTCCTACTTCCAGAATGTATATTCCTACTTCCAGAGCATATGTTCCTACTTACGGAGTGTCCCATGGGACATCTCATGCGATGACTTATGGACCCTATTATGGGACGCAGTATGGACAAGGTTCTTCACCTTATGGGGGTGGGTATCAACAACCTGCTTACTCTCCAAATTACAGCTTTGTAGCTCTGAATAGTCAAGGTCCACCACACTATGGTGCTTCCATGCCACCCTATACAGGTCAAACGGGAGGAGGGCACTATGGCCAAGGCCATGGTGGTAATCAGACCTATGTGAATCAGAACTATTAGGGAGCGGTCCATCAACCTCATCATCCTAGGATCCATTTCCTCGCAATGCTAAATCTTCCTGACTTGTCGAGATTGACGAACGATCCTGTAGCTCATGACCCGGCTTGGCCGACTGTCCCTACTAAGCTTCCGTCGGACATGCCCAAGTTCAAGGGAAAACCGAGAGAGGATCTGAGTGAACATGTTACCACCTTTCACCTATGGTGCTCTTCGAATTCTTTACACCAAGACTCCATCTGTTTAAGGCTGTTTCAACGCACCCTTACTGGGCTTGCCATGAAATGGTATATAGAGCTACCTAGGGGGGCATTCTCTTTGTTCGATGACCTAGCGATAACTTTTCTTAACCACTTCTAGCTACCAGTGCGTTGTGACATTGGTACTGAACTCTTGTCGACATTTCGATATGATAAATCCACACATATCTCGGATCATATCCAAGAGTGGCATAGACGGAAGAGGTTAATTAAAGTCTTTATAATGCCGGAATTCCTCCTCAAATGGTTCCTTAAGTCGTTATTGCCATATATAGCGAAGGATGTTTCTACATCCAGAGTGCAAAATGAGGAACAAGCCATTTTTAGGGCACAAGAACTGGATTTGATTTATGATCAGTCCGGTTTGTTATATGAGATAATTCCCAATGCTCTGCGTTCTAGTTTCGACCCCAAAGTTAAACCTGGACCACATGCTGATGGCATTGTTGGTTGTGTAAGTGGTAAACCTGTGAATTCGGTTGCAAAATAAGTTAGTCAATTGTCAATCAACCAATCTGCTTCAGGACAAGCCATGGCTTCGTCTCAACCCACCCAAAAGGCGAGTGTGCTTTCAGTACAATCATCGGACCAGAAGGGCAACCAACAGCCCGGACAGAATAAAAAGAAGGTTAAGAATAATCGTAAGGGTGGGAATAGGAATGAGAATGATAATAATGGCAAGAACACCTGTAATGCTGGGGGGGACAAGCAAGCTAAACGTAAGGTTAAATTCCCTTGCAATTTGTGTAAGGACAATCACCTCACTTACTTGTGCCCTTGTATCGATGAAGCCTCGAGATTCTTGGCACATGGCCCAGATGTGCTAACTAACCCTTTACCTCACAATCAAAATATGAACTCGAGGACCCATGATCAGTCTGGTAGTGATCAAGATCCACCGGAGGGTAGTGGTTGTGGTTGCATTAACATGGTATGTGCTGCAAAAGGTGTGACCCGTGCGAAGGACTATGGTTCGTCACAACCCAGCCTAGGAAAGGAACCTGATCCACTAGGGTCTCCTTTGCGTATTGAGAAACCTGTGGATAAACCTGAAGCTGCACCTAGCATTCCTAAGGGAGTCCTTAAGTGTTCGAGGCACAATCCTAATGCCCGAGCCGCCCATAACTATTCATTTATCGAGGATTTGGGCCATACTCTTTGTACGATGTCTGCATTGGAAGTGCTTCAGAGTTGTCCTTCGCAAAGGAAGGCTTTGCTTTCTGCCCTTGGTGTGAATGATGATGATTCTTCCTTCGTGATTAAATTTGAAACCACAGGACTTCAGCCTCACTTGCCTTACTATGTGTCTCTTTTGATTCACGTAGAATGTCTTAACATGACCATCAAGTGCACTATGATTGACAAAGGCATTGCCACTTCTTTGATGTCTTTATCGTGTTGGAAGGGTTTAGGTTCCCCTAAGCTGTCTAAATCAGCAACCATGTTAACTGCATTCGATGGGAGATCATTTAGGCCGCACGGGATCCTTCCTTCCCTCAAGGTCCGTTTGGGAGGGAAGACCATTGCGATAGAGGTCGAGGTGGTTAATGCGCCCCTTGACTACAATCTCTTGCTGGGTAGGAATTGGATGTACAGTATGCAAGCTGTAGCTTCTTCCCTATTTCGTGTTGTATGCTTTCCATTTAACAGGAAGATAGTCACGATTGATCAAACGCCATTCAAGAATCCGTCTGTTACCGCATCTTCGTGAGCTTCAATCCCGATCGTTGAACACTCTCAGCCAGCAACTGGGAGTGTGGGTGTAGGCATGTATCCATCCCTCATGGGAAGCTTTAGTTGTCCTGCACCAATCCTTATGATAGGGTCTAGTTCCGGTGAGGCTTCGACATCTATGAGATTGGTGTCTTTTCGCACGAGTCATATGGAAGATCCTTGGATTCTTCCTACACCGAGTACTCTGAGTGAGCCCATCATGACGGATGTGCCGTTGCCTACAACTATGATAGCTTATCAAGCTAATCTTGAGTGTGTTGCAGAGCCCAGTCCTTCCTCTTCGCGGATGGAGGAGGAGGACCCTTATGTGCTCTCGGCATGGGCAGTGCAGTCTTCTCATGTGCACGACTACCTTGATAGTGTTTTTCCTTTAGATGAAGCCATTATTGAGGCCATGTCGGGAGTTGAGCCACCATGGGAGGAACTCCATCATAGATCTTACTTTCTTCCCGAGCTTGATTGCTTGGAGCGTGAGGACTTTAGGGAAGTTCTTAGTGAGAGAGTTAGTAGTCCTATGGTTCCATTAAGCTCTCCTGGTCCGATGGCTAATGGAAACATGGCAAACATATCTTCAACGATTCCTATCAACATCTCTCGCGATCCTGGCAGGATAGAGAATGTCTATATTGGGGCAGAATGTTCCCATGCTGAGATTCAAGAATACACCGAGCTATTTAAAGAATTCCGTGATATCTTTTCTTGGTCTTATGATGAAATGCCAGGTATCGACCCTCGTATTGTCGAACATGAGATTAAGACTTGTCCCAATGCTAAGCCTACTCGACAATGCTTGTGTGTGGTGAATCCTAGGAAATCACCCGCGATTAAGGCAGAGATAGAGAAACTGTTGAAAGCCGGCTTTATCTATCCTGTTCCCTTGACGGAGTGGGTTTCAAACCCCATTTTGGTGGATAAGAAGCAGGGATAAATCTGCATATGTATTGATTTCCGTGATTTGAATCGTGCCTGTCCTAAGGACAATTTCCCCACACCATTTATTGATCAGATTTTGGATGAGTGTGCAGGTAGCGAGGTTTTTTCCTTTATGGATGGCTTTTTCGAATATAATTAGATACAAATTAAACTTGAGGACCAACATAAGACTGCATTTATTTTTCCTTGGGGAACTTTTGCATATCAGAAAATTCCTTTTGGCCTGAAGAACATCGGAGCTACTTTTCAGCGGGCAATGACCTTGATCTTCCACGATCTCAAGTTGATTATCGAGGTATTTTTGGATGACCTTGCTGCTCATTCTCGTACGAGGATGCGTCATCTCTATCACTTGAGATTGGTATTCGAAAGATTTTGCCATTATTTGGTTAGGTTAAATCCTCACAAGTGCATGTTTTGTGTGAAGTCGGGTCGCTTGTTAGGATTCATCGTTTCTAAAGAGGGTATAAGAGTCGACCCTTTGAAGGTTGAGGCAATGCTTTAGTTGTCTCCCCCAAAAAATATTCGTCATCTTCAATGTTTGCAAGGCATGGCAAACTTCTTACAGAGATTTGTTGTCAATTTTTCCAATTTGACTAGAGGCTTCATGCATCTTTTGAAGAAGGACACCACCTTTTGTTGGGATGAGCGAGCCCAGGAGTCCTTTGATGCGCTCAAGCGAGCCCTAGCATCGGCCCCGGTGATTAGTCCCCCAGACTATAGCCGCGATTTTTTACTTTATGTGGCCGCGTCTATGGAGACGATTGGTATGGTTTTGGTTCAAGAGGATGAGGAGCTCCAAGAGCATGTCATATACTATCTGATCTGAAACCTTATTGACACAGAGATTCATTATTCTCATGTTGAGAAGCTTGCTTTAGCTACTGTACATGCGGTTCAATGGTTGAGACATTATATTCTCCTTTGTCAGACCTTGGTTGTAGCCCATGTCAATCCATTTCAATTCATCCTCACTCGAAAGATGATTGGGGGAAAATATAATAAATGGATTGTCATCCTGCAAGAATTCGATCTCGAGTTTATCTCGGAAAAGTCGAAGAAGTTGTTAGTTTTTGCAGAGCTTATATTGGATTTCCCAAGCGAGGCCGAGGAGTTGGTTTGTGAAGATACGTTTTCCGATGAACACATCTTCTTAATATTAACTTTAGACCCATGGTATGGGGATATCATTATATATTTACAAACATTGAAGGTCCCTACTCACCTCTCACGGGATGAACGACGATGATTACGTCACATGTCTAAGAATTACCTCATAGTGGATAACACTTTGTACTACCATGGGGTAGATTCCATTTTATGACATTGTTTAACTCATGAAGAGGCTGAGGTAGTGCTGAATGATTTCCAGGGAGGGGCGTGTGGTGGTCATTTATCTGGGCTTTCTACAGCCCAAAAATCTTAAGAGCGAGTTATTTTTGGCCGTTGATCTTTAAGGATTGTGTAGATGTGGTCAAGAGGTGCCACCCTTGCCAAGTGTTTGCACGTAATATGTGATCAAAACTTGTCCAATTACATCCCATCATCACCACCGATCCCTTCACTAAGTGGGGGCTTGATTTTATGGATTGCAACCCAGCTTCGACTGGGGGGCATCATCATATCATAGTGGCTGTTGATTACTTCATGAAATGGGCTGAGGCTATACCTACAGTTAAATCCAATGGTGAGACAGCCGCGCACTTCCTATTCAACCATATTATTACTCTGTTCGGGATTCCGAAAGAGCTTGTCACTGACCATGGCTCGCACTTTCAGAATCGTATGATGGAAGAATTGGAATAAAAGTTAGTATACAAGCAAGAGCATTCCTCCTCTTACTACCGTCAAGTGAATGGACAGGTAGAAGCAGTGAATAAATCACTCAAATCCATTCTCCAACGAACCATCGCACAGAGCAAGAATAATTGGCACATCATGTTATATCCTGCTTTGTGGGCGTATAGAACCGCTGTTAAGACTACCACGAGTTTTTCTCCATGTCAACTTGTACATGGAGTGGAATCAATATTTCCGGTTGAATGCGAGATTCCTTCTTTGAAGCTAGCCGTAGAACTCTTACCGGACACTTCACCATTGGAGGAGCATTTGGTCCACCTTGAGAAACTTGATGAGAAACGTCGAGATGCCTTGGTGGTTCTAGAAGCAAATAAACGTTGCGTAAAGGTCCAGTACGATAAGTCTGTCCGTCCAAGGAGGTTTAGTGAGGGAGACTTGGTCCTTTTGTGGGATCAACCAAAAGAACCCTTGGGGCAGGAAAGTTTAACCCCATGTGGCATGGTCCTTACATCATCAAATGTGTGTTAGAGAAGGGCGCTTACGAGCTAGTGGATTATGAGGGAACGGCCTTGGTGGAGCCTAGAAATGGGATCTATCTCAAAAAGTACTATGCATGATTTTCAGCCAAGGCTGGTTATTATATATTATTGTACAGTTTTGCATAGTTAGGTATTTTTCTTATCGTGATCGGGTTTGTGATTAGTTTCTGTTTCTTTTGGTAGATGTCAATAGAATCTTCCACCTTCATAGGATTCATGGATGGTGCGAGCCGCCACACTCAACACTCAGCCTTTGCTGCTTGGGTGATTTATACTCCTATGGGTCAGGTACTGTCTTCAGGAGGCATATGTTTGCGGCCATCTTCAAACAATGTTGCTGAATATAGTGCCATTATTGATCTTCTACGGGATGCCATTTCACATGGCATTCTCTCTCTTGAGGTACATCTTGATTCGGAGTTAGAAGTGTCACAACTTAATGGTTTGTACCATGTTAGAGATCCGACTTTATTAAGAAGATTCTTATGTGTGAGATTATTAGAACGACAATGTGACAATATAACATACATACATATTCCAAGAATTAATAATCAAGTTGCTAACTCATATGCTAACTACGTGTTAGATTGGCATTTGTTTCATACACAATAAACTCATCACAAACACAAATTTTTACACATGTAAATAAATAAACCAATCACCATAAATTTTTTATATAACAGCCAAAATGTGGTAATACATAGTGTCATGATACAAAAATGGGGCTCTCGAGCCACCAAAATATAATACATGGTAATACAAAATGTATAACTCCCAGGTATCTAAGCCTGTGGAGGAGGAGGGGGGTTGTGATCATGGAAGGTCACTACGGATCTAGCTAGCCATCGAAATAATTGCACCCATGCTCATGGTACACCCACCACCTGGTGCTGCATAGCCTCAGGCAAGTCCTTGACTTGCGCCATGGGAACCCTGTGTGTCAGCCTCACAAAATTGGTATGAATGCTCTGGAGCATCCGCTCCGCATCCACACCCATGATATCATCTCTTCTTCCCCTCCGTCTGTGACGAGGGAAGCCTTCAGGCCACCATGGTCCCACATCTGCATACAAATGGTAGATGTCACTATGTATTGTCACACGAAAATATGTCTTTTGATTCCATATAATCAAAAAACACAAAAATTAAATAACTCAAAAATTTAAAGAGAGGGTCAAGATTCGTTACCTATATCACCATATGCCGATCCTGGTGGTAGCGGCATGTTTGGGTCCCCCTGGAAATCAATCCTCGCATAGGGGTAGTCATCGATGGAAACTATCTGTCGTCGCCACCATGGAAAGAACTCAGTTGGATAGGGGTTTGACACCCTACCTCCCCCTAGTCTACGCATCGCATCTGCCCAACGCCGTTGGGCCGGATCTCGAACCCCGTGAAGAGGAATGTCAACTCTGGGGCCCAATCCTAGCACACGCTCGAAGAAAAATGTGCTCAGTATGCTGTTGAACCCGAAGTTCTGCACTCTGCCCATCTTACACTCACTGAGCTGATGTTTCATGTTGCTCAGTAGTGTAGTGCTCCAGTCATTGACCGTGGGCCTCATGCACTCCACTGCATAGAACATCAGAGGCCGTGAGGCCTGGTGGAGTGAATCCAAGCCTGATATCCTGCCCAATGTCAATAGGACGGCCTTTAGGCCCAGCACCTATATAGAGTTGGTTGGGGTCTGACTCCCCACCTTCTCCGTGTCTAGATAGTAGTACACCGCAATGTACTCATCGATAGTCAGGCCACCTCTGGGCCCACCGTGAGAACGAAGGTTCATTACTTCCCCCCATTGAGAAAGTCAAGTAATGAATTATATGTCCACCACCTCTATGGTGAGGGACATCCCATCTATCTGGAAGGACTCAGAGTCTGGATCCCAGTAATCCACCAGCATCTGCAATAGTCTTGGTTTTACCTGCAAGCCACCAAGACACCAAAACTTGTAGAGTCCACATGCATGCAGTGCTTGTTGAGCCATTAGATCGGCCCTTACTGCCTCCTCTACCTCACCATGTTCACGCTCTCTCCATTCTAGGACCATCTTGCACAAAAAATTGCAAGTTTTCCCATTAGATTACTTAAAAAACCTCATGCACGGCCGCATACGCGACTGTTTTCCAAACAACCACATATGTACGCGACTGTGAGGGCATTTTCCGTGTATATCCAGCCCTATACGCGAAAAAACCCTCGATTTTCGCGTGAGCCATAGCGCCTTTTTTAGAATGGCCTAGAAACATCAAATGACCATGGAATTTCATGAAAATTGCATCAAAATGGAAGAGAAGAGCATGGGTAAGTACCCGGAAGAAACGGTAGTGGATTTTGCTAGCTGGATCTCCTGGAATTCGCTGTTGCAAATCTGAGCTCAATTGGGTAAAAATTTCAAATGTTTTATAATGTTTTGAATTGTTTACTATTTATAGAAATTTTTCAATTTTTTGAAAATTTTTACCCCCTTTCCTATAGTTTGGACCATTCCTAATCATTTTGGACTGTTTTTCACCTAATTCACGATGTAGGAGACCTTTTTGAGTGTCGTTTCAGCTGTTGGATTGACCCGTTCATGCCGATCTCAAGTATCATGTCTAAACTGGCATATAGGTTAGGTTTTCATCACCATTTGCATTTTGCATGACCTTATGACCGTTTCATCATAGCCTTAGGTACAAACCCACTCTATTATGTCATAGAACCTTCTTGCTATTTTAGAAGTGGCATGGTATGAGTGGTAGAGCTTGACCTTACATGGGTACCCTAGTTAGTGCCTTATTTGCATTTGGTGCCCATGATGACGTTTTGTCTTTTAGGGTGTGGGAGTCCATTGTATAGTACTGCCATGACATTTCGCAAGAGCCTCATACTCCTCTTGATCTTTTTGCTGGCCTATTTCCCTCAGGACTCCCTTATGTTAAGTTGTAATTGCATTATCATGAGCTTTACCTGCCTTATTGAGCTTTATGCTAGCTTCCCTAACATTATAGCCCGAGCTTGTCTCATGTCTAGCCATGCAGAGGCATTTTATATATCCTTTGCAGCTTGATTCCCTTTTTACCGGGAGGGGATTTTCTCCCGAGTGTCGATATCCTACACATGTGTCCTTGCATTGAGCATAGGTATGTTCCACTACTTGGAACTAGTTTGTTTGCCCCTATGACACTCATCTCCTCTTAGTCTGTAACTATAAAGCAATTTTATTCTTTTTCAAGCTTTTTAAATATTTGAAAAAGTCCAAAAAAATAAAAAAACCAAAAAGCCGGACAAGGAAAGATGTTATCTTTGGCAGCTGTTGAGTCATGTCGCCTTTGAACAGAGCACTGTATATCACATCCATTGGTTGGGTTTATAGTTTGACTTTAGGAGCTGTACTCATTTATTTGAGTTTATCTCCACCTACTGGTTAAGCTTCCAGTCCCCATGGAGCCTCTGTCGATGCCTCCTGTGTCACAGAGATGTCCCAGTTTGTATATTGAGTCTATGCTGCCTTTATTCAGTCACCATTCACCATTATGCTCTTATTCGAAGGAAGTTGAAACCTGAGTCAGCCATTCCTCAGTTATCTTGACTTTGCATGTCGGCCATTCCCGGTACAGTTACTGGTTCATGCACCTTATGATCAAGTTCTTCCACATTATACAGCTTTGCTGAGTACCTCGTGTTGGATGATGGAGGATGCCTTAATGCCCTCCTTCCAGTGGATTTCATCTCATCGACTTTAGATCATTTATTCTAGGATTGGAATCTAGAGTCATTTTGAGTGCCTTGAGACTTGCAATCATCAGTGGCAGGTTCTCTCGCCATCGACAGTATTTTGGAATACATCAATGTCCCCTGATCGATGGATCCTCTCAAGTGTTTGACCTCAACACATTTATTCACACTTGTTAGTTTGCACTCTAGTACCTTGATTCCCGTTTTCATTATCGATGGGTGATCTTGCGTCTGTTAATGGTATACATCAATGACCGGTAATCAGACAATGGACTACTATGTTTGACCTCAACACCTCTATTCACATAATAGGACATGTACTCATAGCGGTTTGTGTAGAAGACCTTCCATATTGGTGGCATCTCTTATATGCTACCTTCTTAATCGTGCCAGTGTTCATGAGATTTCAGCTCTCGTGACTTGATTCTAGTATATGTCAGACATTTCCAGCCATTATGGAGATCATGATCCTTTGTATATCTTCATCATGGAGATTTTGATCTATGTATATTGTACGTGGCAATGACCACTTATGTGATATCTTGTATCATGCCTATTCATGGCCATTGTACTCTTATGTATCCAGGACTACTGTATGTATTTGCAGTTATGTGCAGAGTTGTATTATTGTACTATGCTAATTGGGTGGCTGGTATTCCATTTGGGATCCTTCATCACTCCACTTCTGGGATGGACTTATAATGTATTTCAGCCATTGTATGACCCCTCTAACCTCACACATTAGGGGGCATCTGTTATAGCTGATTTTACCACTCTAGGTGAATCACACTTGTATGGCCTTCCCCTGTCCCTCTGTAGACTCCTTTGACCCCTTGGACCATTTTTTGTCCTTTGATGTTTCCTTGACCATCCCTAAAAACATGTGAAAAATGATACACATGACTTTTAAACCCTTAATCACGTATATACGCGGGTTTGACCCTTAAAACCGCGTACATCGGGATGTGTGCATAATCCAAATCCTTTTGGAGTTTTCCTTGACATGGATCCGACTCACTTGACTCCTGGCCTTCCCTATGCCTTGAGATTGCTCAGATTTGACCTTTCATTACCCCTTTGAAAAGCTATATAAGGAACTCTATGGTACATTGAAGGCATATGAGAGAATTGAGAACAAAGAAACTATAGTCCATTGTTGCCGGAACTTGTGCTTGAGTCTGCATCCCTTTGTCCCTTGGAGCACTTTTGTGTTCTTCCCAAGCTTGCCCTTTGCTTGTGAGCTTGCTATCGAGAGATGGAGGATTGAGGTGGTGGAGGCCCAAGTGAGGGATTCAGTTTCTCCGACTCGCAGGCGTGCCGACAGAGGTTGTATCCATTGTAATGTTTGATTTTATATTAATAGAAATATCTTTTCCTGTCCAATAATGTATGTTTGAATGAATATTTTATCCATGGATGTTTTCAAATGTTTATACATTGTTGATTATATATGCTAAAATAGATTTAACACCAATATATATAGTATGCTTGTATTGTTTACTTGTTGTTGAGGAAGTAATACATCAATTCAAGCTGAAGTTGGAAAGCTCAACGGGGATCTACTTCAACTGTTCAGAATAAGGTACGAGGTTTGATCCTTTAGTGTTAGATATTTAATTTCTATTGCGTATTGGAAAGGATTGATTTCTGGAGTCAAGCTATCTGTTGCGGTACCCCAAGCCATAGGAATTTCTCTTCGTAACACCATTAAAGCAATTTTGGGACAACAAGAAGGTTACAACCCATATGCCATCTGCTATGTTAGTAAGAATTTGGCTCCTACTGAACTGAACTATATGGTAACAGAAAAAGAGTTCCTTTCCATTGTTTATGCCATTAATAAATTTAGGCATTTTATTACTGAATATTCTACTGTTGTACATACTGACCACTCAACTATTATATATTTAATGAATAAACCTATTACTAATGTTTGAGTGACTAGGTGGTTACTGCTACTTCAGGAATTTGATATAACCATCGTTGACAGACCAAAGAAGGAGGATGTGGTTGCATATTTTCTTTCTCGACTGACTAATAATGAATATGATTAACTAGTCGAAGACTTCTTTCCCAATGAACATGTGTTCACAGTATCAACTTGTTCCCCATGGTACACTGACATAACTAATTTTTTGGATGCAGGTAGACTTCCAATGCACTTATCCAAATGAGAAAAGAGAAGGATCATACAACAAAGTGTGAGGTACTGCTGGATTGGAGGCCACCTCTTCTGAATCTGATTTGGAAATCAGGCGTTGTGTAAGGGAGGATGAGATCCAAATTTTTTTGAAGGCCTTCCATGATGACCCCTGTGGGGGGGATTTTGCTGATAAAAGAACTATCCATAATTCATTAAGGATGGGCTATTTTTGTCCAACCATGTTTTGGGATGCAAAGAAGTATGCTCAAGGCTGTGACAATTGCCAGAGACTGGGCCAGTCGAACAAATTGGATGATATGCCACTATAACCACAATTAGTTGTTGAACCCTTCAATAGATGAGCTTTATAATTTGTAGGGCCTATCAACCCTCCATCAAGACAAAAGGTTTATATCTTGGTTTTCACCGATTATATAACTAAGTTGGTCGAAGCTGTGGCTTTGGTAAAGGTCAATGATCAATATGTAATAGATTTTTTATATCCAGAGATCTTCACCCGCTTTGGAGTATCCAGAGAGATCCTAATAGATGGGGGATCACATTTTGTGTCCCGTAAAATGGATGCCTTATTTAAGAAGTACCATATTAAGCATCGAGTAACCTCACCATATCATCCATAAGCCAATGGCCAGGTGGAAAGCACAAACAAGGTAATCAAGTCAATCCTTACAAAAACAATGAATATTCACCATAGGGATTCGGATGAAAGACTGTTAGAAGAATTATGGGCCTATCGTACCACATGGCACAACACTACATGTTTCTCCCCATATGAATTGGTGTACGGAAATAATGTTGTTTTCCCTATTGAGATTGAAATCAAAACCTTGAAGACAACTATAGAGGCACCTGGAACTAATGGAGGCTTAGATGAACCGATTGAACCAATTGAATGAATTATATGAAAATCATTTAGCTGCTTTGCATCACACATCATTAATTCAATAACAACGCTCCGAATGTAATGATATAGGATTTATAAAGAAGAAGGTATTTTGCGAAGGAGACTGGGATTTTCTGTATGATTCATGGTTCAAAAGGGATTTTAAAGGAAAGTTACGAACAAGATGGCTGGGACCCTGCATAATAGACAAGGTATTTGACAATGGAATCATCCGTTTGACCACTATTGATGAAAATCAGACACCTCTGTTTGCAAATGGTCATCGACTATGACTTTATCATAAACCTATCTCGAAGGATGCATTTATCTCTCATGTTGAAGCTGATCCACATTGTCAATTGGTATAGGAACAAGGTTTTTCCCATTTTTCTAAACAACTTCAAATCTTTTGCAAATTCCACACAGAAATTGTATATAAATATATTGTTTAATTTCCTTTTGTTTTTTAAAGCTATGATTGGTTTGTTGTTTTTGAGAATTGTGAACATAAATTCGTGCGAAGGTTCATGAAGAAGAAATAGTCACAACGGGCCGAGCGATTGCAGGATTTTGAATGATCCTTCTAGATTAGTATTACTCATTGAGAGAGGAAGTGAACAAGATTGCAGTCCTCTGCAAGAAAGTTGTTATTTTCCAATTCTTTTATCAAGTTCTGTAAAAATTCTTCAACGAAAAATCCATTAACTGCTTATTTTTACCCGCTGTGATTCCACTGAAACTCCACTATTTTTCCCACTAGAATTGGCCATTTTTCGCTGCAACTCTGCTATTTTTCCTACTAGAATTGCCCATTTTTTTGCTGCATCCCCGCTATTTTTCCTACTAAAGTTGGCCATTTTCTGCTGCAACTCCGCTACTTTTTCCACTAAAATAGGCCATTTTCTGCTGCAACTCCGCTGCTTTTTCCACTAATATTTTCCCCACTAATTTGGCCATTTTTCTGTAGCAACTCCACTACTTTTCCACCCATTTCCGCGGTAACTCCGCCACCATTATCGCTAAAATTATCACTAAAATTCTACCTCATCTTAGGCGGATTTTCAACTAAATATTTCTGCTTCATGATGAGATCCTTCCAACAATCCATCACTCTACTATAGTCCCTCCATGCATCTAGGAAATCAATGCTAACACAAATGTTGTCACATGCCCCAATTTGCAAAAACAATTTTATAATATTTGAGGAACATTGTGTTAAATTTTATGCTAAGTTGTAATTGATGACCCAGTGGGGTCAAGAATATTTAATGTAAATTCAGAATATTTTATTTATAAATAAATAAATGAGGAGACAACAGCTTAGGGAAGCTGTTAAAAGAGTGTTTACTGGTCAAATTGGTGGAGGAGACTGGGTGGAGAGAAAACTGACATGTGACAGCATCCTCAAACCACTTCCAACTGTTGCAAATGGAAAATTCCCTATATTTGTGGTCATGATTCCCCAAGAAAGTGGAATCAAATTAGGTGGCTAATTTAATGAAAACTGACCCAGAAGACCTAGGCATCTCTATAAAATTTCCCATTGAAGAGAGCTGAGGCTGCTCATTCTAGAGAGGTGATCATTCAGTGTGAATGAATTTTTACTCAAGAGAAATTCAATGGAGGGGAGTCTGGAATGTGTTTGAGGGGATAACTGCTGATATTGATCTAGTTGCAGCTTTTAAGCTGAAGATCATACTGCTGAGAGAAGATTTTCATTACTAAGGTAATTGAACTAGTCAGGTGACAGAGGTTTATAGTTGCATCCTCTACCCAGTTCTTAGCCAAGAAGACCAGGAACAAGCTTGGGGGTCCTCAAGAAGCGTTGTTTGAGTGCTCTCTAGGAGTTTGGTTGGGAGGAACAACCTCCTTAAGTTGTTGTCATATTTTCCTCAATAGGTTCTATTTTGTTTTTACTGTCTTCGGTTAAATAATTCTTAGTTTATCTATTACAGGCATGTTAGTGCTTAGGTTTATGAACGAAAAAGTAACTGTGTAATGTTAAGTTCAATAAACTTATAGATTATTGTAGAAATGGAAATGATTATGTAAATAGTGAAATAAATAGAAATTAAATTTCCAAGCTGTGTTTTTCCACACCTGAACGCAGGCTGTACTCTAGCACAGTTGGATTGTTTAAGTAGTAGATATGATTCTTTTATTTGAATGTAAATAGAAATAGATTTTACTTCAATGTTTATGAATTTCACTGAACAACAGTGCTATGTTTTGTTTGCACTTATTATTTTACTTCAACCAACTAAATGGAAACATAGGTATAAAGAAAATAGTAAATATTACTATTATTATGGTATTATTATACAAATAGAAGATAATGATATTATAGTAATAGTAGTAAAGTAAACACTAATAATTAAGAAAACATGTGAAAAAGAATTAACAAAACATTTTATAAATATTAGCTTTACAGACAGAGTATGTCTTATCCAGGAACTAAGGATTCTTTTATAATCCTTTTATTTTATTACAAAAATTACTAAAGGTCGATATTACCCTAGTTTCAAGTGCGCTATACTAAAAACCTAAGTAATTTTTCTTAACTAAAGACTAGAAGCAAAACTGTTTAGATTCTTTTCATTTCATACAGAGTTAGCATCATACTTATAACTTAAAGTCATATTATATTAAGGAAACAGAGTTATTAATATTGTAAGTATAAACAAGAATTCCATAAACTGTAGGGTTTACAATATTTCTTTTAACTCTTAAAAACCGAGTTCTAGAATTTAACCATATCTTCTAAACAGTGCTTAAAAATAATTATAATTTACAAAGTAGTAATAAATAAAATACATATGTAAATAACGAACAAAGTAAACCAAGAATCATTAACCTTTTGCAATATAAATCTCAAATCAAGGTAAGCTTATAGCCTGTAAGAATCAAAGGGTCGAAACCCAATCTACTATTAAAACCAAATACATAATAATCTTCTATTAAAATATAACCAGTTAAATTAGTGTCTGTAAGAGTAAAAACCCCGTGAACTATACAACTAGACTATTCCACAGTCTTCTTTCTTAAAACCAAATATATATAAATATTTTATATTAACAGTAAGCTAAATACACTACTGACAGGTTAAACAAAACCCAGTTCACAGTCTTCATGTAAAATAAAAACTGAAGCAAACGAGACAGAGGTCTTTTAAAAAATCTGAGCATAAAGGAGATTCTTATAATCTTAAATCAACAGTATTACATCATCAAGCCCTAAGGATGAATTTGTTTAACCAAAACCACATACGTCACATCATGGCTCAAGAGCATGTGCTACCCAACGAAACACCGCGAGGGTTTTCATTTAAAATATGAGTAATAAACAAACTAAATATCATAACTAGCAGAGAGTTCGAAGCTAGGTTTCCAACCACAGGAACCTTCAACCAACAACCCATTTCGCAAGCAGGGAGAACCCATGACGAGACCGGGGCTTACCCATTTGAAAGCCCACGAAGTTAACCGATGCATGAGAGGCATTTCCTTTCAAGTCTGGAACTGTTGGTGGTAGCCTGCAAGTTTAAATACCAAACATTATTCAGAACTTTGTTCATATTTTATTAAAACCTTAACTAGAAAATAAATTGACGAAAGGAATGAGTATAGAGTAAAAGAGTTTACCTGTAAGTAAGAGGTATTTGGAGCCGAGAAGGAATAGTCACCAGCTCAAGTGAACTACACCGAGAAGCAAGAAAACCCTCATTCCAACCCTGTGACAGAGGCAGCAAGGATACAACACTCAATCTCCTTGATGCTAAAGGGAAAAAATGGACATACACAAGGGTAAAACCAGTTCCAGGTTTCGAGCTACGTGAAGGAGTTCAAAACCATGCACACTGTGTTTTCTCAACTCACTGCAGAAACTGAAAACACCTACTACGAAACCATAAACCACATTGCACAGTATTGCAGGCTTAGTGCCAAAGGTTAAGGAAGAGCAGGCCTCTCATGGCCGCAAAGAGTTTTCACAGCACAGCTTGCAGGAAACAAACCCTCAAAGAAAAATGCAAGAGAGTGGGGTTTTGATGCGTTATAAGTCAACCAATGCATGGTGGAGACTTATCCACGTGCCATTCTAGAAATATAACCAAGTGTGGGCCATTTTCTATAGTCAACACTACACATTTGAATGTAAAACGTATCATTTCCAATAATGCAACCCATGCTATCGACGATATTATAAAGGTTCATATCTTTTGCCATAATGAAATTTATGCCTTCGACCATAGTCTAACGTATCATATGTTTGCTCATCTTATCAACTTTTCCATCAAGTATATTATACTATGCATTGGAAATAGTATATCAAGAGACACAAATTTTTAATATATCATGCCAATAGTTTTGACTACACCATAGTAGTTACTAGGTAGTAAAACTACCTTAGGATACGAGCAGTATTGTTTGTTGTAACATTATAAATTAATTGTAATATTACAATAACTTTTGAATCATGGTTATAACCTGAAGATTAAGATTACAGCTTGTAAACTAGTTGTGTAAGATGATCATCATTGCAACAAATCAAATAAGTTGGTATTGTTACAAGACTAGTAAAGGATAGTTAGAATATTAAAATAATAACATTATGATTTATTTCATAAACTGAAGAGCTCTAAACTTCTTAACCGAAAGACTTGATGCTGATAAAGGAAGGAGTCTTCCAGAAGACCGAATATTAACCTTTGGAAAGAGTTTCTCTTAAGTAACTAATCCTTCATTGTAAACTTTACCTTTGAAAAACATAGGATTTTGTTCATACATAAATAGCAGTGCACTTGAGTTTTAAACATGACAATAGCAGTAATATTACGATACAATAGAAGTAATTTTCTGACAAGATCATGAGCTCTATGCTCACTGTAAGAATCTATAATTGACTAGGTACTACAACCTTTACGACAGAAAGAAACCTTGGAAGAATTCATTCTTGTAAATAGCATTAATTATGTCCAGGTTAAAAGTCATAATGGATTAAATATAAATACTGTCATAAGATCCAAAACAACGAAGGAATTTACTTTACCTCATCGGAGTCTTGCAGTATATTAATCAATTTATTTACTAGCATCTTATCATGCTAAAGAAATACTTCTCAACATAATTCAAAATAAACTCCTACTTGATCATACGCTTACCTACTAAACCTGTAAGAACCAGCAGTCCATTTGAGTTAGCAGAATGTTAAGTAATCCCTGAATTTCAAACATGGTTTCTCACCTGCTTGACAAAAGTAAAACATCAGTACATCTAGCAGCAATTAAATGCAAGTTCTCTTTCTATGACTTATAAAAATTAAAGTTGTTTTAGTGTTTCTGTATTTGAAACTAATCCTTAAAAATTTGTTAAAGTGTTTCATTTTCTGCTAACCGCTAGCAGTTACTAAACTGCGATCTAAGACATTGTTATAACCCCAAATTTTCTGAAAAATTTAAAAATTTTAAATCTACAAAACATTATAGTTAAACATATTAACTAATATTAATTAGTTATGTGTTAACAGCTTGCTATTGACTTTATCAGTTCATATGTTTAGTTATTGAACATATCTACAGCTTACTGACTTTTATTCTTTTTGTGACCATAAGGTGGACTGTTATGCATAACTGGGCTTACTTAGCTTTACAACTAACGCAACGGTTTCTACCTTTCTTACAGATGTACAGGTAAGACATTGTGGCGCTGCATTTGTAATTCTAGAGTATTTACTAAAAGTTCGTCGTAAGAGTAAAAGCTCGAAAGAAAGTAAGAGACAATATCATGTCAACTTATGTAAGGTATAATTAAACTGGATTCTTCCTAGCAACAGTAACTTATATTTCTATTGATCTGTCAATTTCTCTATTTAATTATAGTTTGCAAATTATACAAAAGTAACTTAGCAGCTCTTGAGAAATCAGAGTAAGGAAACATAGATATAAAGTCTCTACTAAGGACCCAAATGCAACCAGCATTTCAAGTCATGTGAAAACTGCTAAAGGATTTTTCTGTATTATTACAAGGTTTGGCCCAGCCTCACAAAGTCCTTGCTTATAAAGAGAATAACACTAAGTAAAGACAATGTCTCATATAATAAAAATAACTTACTTGTCTTTAGTAACTTGTGCTATATATGCTATGTTAAGCTATGAAAATAACTCATTTAAGATATTGCAAACAGAAAGGGAAATATTTCTAGTTTTCTACCATCCTATCCTTCTTATTGGACTTTTAAACCATGCTAGTAATAAGAGAACTTGGCTTATAAAAACTAGGAATTTATAAACCATTATATATTTTTTATTATAGCCTTGAACTTTGGATCCTTTATATTATTATGGAGTTAATACTTCAAACAAGGGATGATCTCCATGCTAATGGCAATACTAAAATATAAATCAAAGTTTATAATAGCGTGCACCAAATAACCATCTAAGATCTTGATATTATTATCCTTTTTACCTATTTAAGAGCTTGAGGCAATTCATAATATGATAAAAAGGTTTATATTAAACATGCACCAATTTAATCTCTCTCTCTCTATATATTATCACATGCTATACTCCCTCCAAAGAATATAAACCATAGTAACAATGTTACTATCCCAAATCAAATGCCTTCCGACCATCAAGCTTATGATTTTTATGATGTCGATAGTAGATTTAGTATGATTTCCAAATGATTTAAATAATAGAGTGGAGTATCATGACATATATTATTTGCATGCAGTGCTGGTTGGTGGATCCTTCGCTAGGACTTTGGTTAACGATGATCATATAAATGATTTGGATAATCATTTCTCCACGAAGATTTGTTAGTCAACTATGGAACAAACCCACTCTACGTTGATATATTAAACCACTGTCGTGGCATTATCTCAGCCAAGCACCCTGTGGATATAATCGTTGCAATGTTAACCCTAAACTCCATTTGCTCCGTCTCTCTCGGCGCTGGTCGCTCTACGGCTGTGCTGAGCATTCTGCGTGGCCCCTTCTCTGCGAATCTTCTTCCCGTAGCTTCCTAGTTGTAGCTTGTTCCATCCCTGCATGTTAACATTCAGTTCTCGTCCTCCTTGTAATTGTTTTCTTGCCCTACCGAGCAGTACCCTTGCCAATGCTATTGCCTCCCTCCGGGGTTTCGTTTGTGGGTCTTACGGCCTTCAAACTCTGTGTAAGTTTGAGAGTTAAAATCCCTTTTACCTCCTTACAGGTACTATCTCCTTGCGATGTTGGTTGTGCTATAAAGATGCCAGCGGTCGTGCCTCCTCCACGAAACAGGTAAGGGTTTAAAATACTGTTTACAGTTCCATGTAGATTTTAAATATTCCTTTTACATTTACAGCATTCTTATAAAGGTTTTTATTTCTTGCAATTGCAGGTTCTTACAACTCCACGGCGCGGCCACTGGTGAGAAGGCTGGGCAAGCGAGCTGCAAACCGGTAAGCCTGGTTACACCATGGCTGGTCCTCCTTATGGTTTTCAAAGGGAACTTTCATGGGTTGGCTTAAGAAGCCTGAAAACCTTTAATGCTTTACTTCGGCCTTAAGACTACTGGTTTTAAGAGTTATTAGGTGAAACCCTTTACATGATGTAAGGGTGTTACGGCTTAGGCCGAAGTTGTAAATATTCGTTTTTAATTTGTATTTAGGATTTTCTGTAAAGAAATACTGTATATAACAAAAGAAAAGGTAAAGGTTGTAGCCTTCCTGCAGAAGAAGTTACGGCTTCAACATTTTGTTTCTCTTGCTGTGCTCTGATCTTGTTCAGGGTTTTTACCCAGAGTTTTATAATACGACTTATTAAAAGCGTTCCTGTATCTCGAGTTTGTTTAATACATGCATTTTTAATCTATGCTCTAAACAGGAAAAATAAAAAGAATATATGGGTTATAATAGCTTAGACTGTGGATTTAAATTGCGGCCGTGAGTGAAAATATTGTTTAAACTCATAGTATTTATTTTAATTGTGTAAAACTGGATTTACAGGGTTTTAACCCTAAATTTGCAGTAAAGATTAAGTTCGTTTTATGAAAGAATAAAAACTCTGTCAGTTTTTGTGAGTAAAATAAATGGATTGTAATAAAAAGATTAAGCTCGTTGTTCGAGCAATATACTAGTTTTATTATTACCATTGCTTTTTAAGATAAAGGCATGGCTTTTTAAAAGAGGAACTGAGTTATTATGCTGTTGATATACTCTTTAAAAAGTTACTGTAGGATTAAGTTCTTGATTTACTATTTATATAATATAATATACAGGGTTTATACCCTTAACCAAGTTATAGCTGTTAGTACTATCTTCTTGCATAATTCTTGGTTATATTATAATATTTCATTTTAACTCGTTATATAAGACTTCGATAGTCGAAGTATTCTCCAGCTTACTG
>LPNX010882811.1:272326-336816 GCA_001517045.1 Pseudotsuga menziesii | reverse complement strand
CATGTGCAAGTTGCTAATTGCCTATCCATAGAGGTCAAACTTGCCATCTTTGACTCATGTAGCACTTGGGAAAGCCTTAGGAATCAAATCTTCTTTATTACTGGCCTCCTAGGCGCATATCTGCTTTTTCTGCTTTATTCCCTGCTTTTTCAGTGTTTTAAGGCACATAGGAAAGCAAGACTAGGTGAGGTGAACTAGTTTTTTGTCCTCTTCATCCTCCACTCTTTTCTCCATGCAAAAGCATGTATGAGCTTCCATTCCACCACTCTTTATCTTGCCCATGTGCCCTTGCCAATTCGTGAGCTCCATGACAGATTTGGGATCAGCTTTTTACACCTATGGGGGATTTGCCTATTTTGAGTAAGCCTGCTTTATCCTAGTTTTGGATGCTTCCTTATGCATTCAACCTCTTGATGTATTCTATATATTCAGAAACCTATGTTATTACAGGGTTGGCTATTGTACACTCAGTTAATATAATTTTGTGTTACAGCTCCATATTCAGTCTCCATTGTTAGCAGTTTTGCATGATCAATTGATAATTGTTGTGGGTAAAATTAATCTACTGCTGGCCTGAATTTCTACAGTTTTGTTAACCATACCTTCTACTTCCACCATGGAAGTTTGGGAATCAGCTTGGCGATTCTCCAACGCTGCATTGATTCGGGGCATGGTCCTTGCAAAGTCTCCAACAATCATTTCATCTTGTATTGTATGAATATTGTTGTTTGGCTTCTTCCGATTTGGGAAAACTGAAGCATAATGTGGGCCATTGCACTCCCAGCACTTAACAGGTTACTTTATTTCGAAATTCTTAGTGAAATTTCCATGATTTTTAGAAACCTCCTTGCTGCCCTTGAAGTTATTGGAATTATTAGAAGCACCATTTTTGCTTCCCTGGAAGTTCTTACCATTAGAATGGTTTCTGTTCTTGTTATTCCTGAAATTTTTTTGAGGTACAAACTCCTTTTTCTTGAATTCATACTGATTACCATTCTTTTTAGCCTTCCAATTGGCTATTCCTTCCTTCTTTTTGTTCTGTTCAAAACAGAAATTAGCTTTTCGCATGGCTTCTTCCAGAGTTTTGGGGTTATCATATTCGATTCTGTCCTTTATATGGTATGGCAAACAGCTGAGAAACCACTGTACTTTAGGTTTCTCATCAACTAAATACAGCACATATCTTAATAGACTTAAGAACTTACTGTTTAAGTCCTTCATAGTCATGGACCCAAGCTTTAACTCATAAAATTCCTTGGCCCTTTCTTCATAGTATTGTTCAGACATAAACTTCTTCTTGAAGTACCTTTTAAAAGTACTCCACTTGACCTCTTTTTCTTTAATCTCCTTAACCCTCTTCAAATCTTGCCACCATATATATGCCTTTCCAGAAAGGTTATAGATGGCCATTCTTGCCTTCAGCTGATTTGAATAATTATAAATCTGAAAGTATTTTCTCATCCCAGATAACCAGGATTCTGCCTCTTCTCCTTTTTCAGTTTCTCCATTGAAAGTTGGGGGTTTTATTTTCTTGAACTCCCCAGAAATATCTTCATAAGGCCTGTACTTTTTCTTCCTTTTATACAACTCGGCCTCACTACTGTCACTAGTAGTGTAATAGCTCTGTTGTTCCTTACTTCCTTCTGATTATGAACTGCTATCAGGTTTAGCTAGTTTCATCTTTTTGGACTCTTTTTGATGGCTAGCTTCTTCAGATTCAGACCTTCCATTTTTCCCTTCAGTCTAAAATTTCTCTATCAGAATTTGATTTAACTCCTCTTGAGTCTTCATAATTCTTTCATTATCCTTCTTGACTGATTCTATTTCAGTCTTTAAACTCTTTATGGTCTGCATCAACTCTGAGGAGTGAGCAGTTACCTCCTCAATCACAGGTTCTCTGGACATCTGTCTGGTCTCAGTGTTTGGAGATTCCTCCTCAGCATATTCTCCTAAGTTCTCCATACCTGCCTGTTAGATTTAGAAAAAGTAATTTTATGCCTTTCACATAAAACAAAATATACAGGTTAGTATATTATTTTTACTATTCTGCGGAAAGTAATTGGGCCACATCAAGGCCTAGTGTTTGAACCATGCTCTGATACCACATGTTATAACCCCAAATTTTCTGAAAAATTTAAAAAATTTAAATCTACAAAACATTATAGTTAAACAGATTAACTAATATTAATTAGTTATGTGTTAACAGCTTGCTATTGACTTTATCAGTTCATATGTTTAGTTATTGAACATATCTACAGCTTACTGACTTTTATTCTTTTTGTGACCATAAGGTGGACTGTTATGCATAACTGGGCTTACTTAGCTTTACAGCTAACGCAACGGTTTCTACCTTTCTTACAGATGTACAGGTAAGAGGTTGTGGCGTTGCATTTGTAATTCTAGAGTATTTACTAAAAGTTCGTCGTAAGAGTAAAAGCTTGGAAGAAAGTAAGAGACAATATCATGTCAACTTATGTAAGGTATAATTAAACTGGATTCTTCCTAGCAACAGTAATTTATATTTCTATTGATCTGTCAATTTCTCTATTTAATTATAGTTTGCAAATTATACAAAAGTAACTTAGCAGATCTTGAGAAATCAGAGTAAGGAAACATAGATATAAAGTCTCTACTAAGGATCCAAATGCAACCAGCATTTCAAGTCATGTGAAAACTGCTAAAGGATTTTTCTGCATTATTACAAGGTTTGGCCCAGCCTTACAAAGTCCTTGCTTATAAAGAGAATAACACTAAGTAAAGACAATGTCTCATATAATAAAAATAACTTACTTGTCTTTAGTAACTTGTGCTATATATGCTATGTTAAGCTATGAAAATAACTCATTTAAGATATTGCAAATAGAAAGGGAAATATTTCTAGTTTTCTACCATCCTATACTTCTTATTGGACTTTTAAACCATGCTAGTAATAAGAGAGCTTGGCTTATAAAAACTAGGAATTTATAAACCATTATATAATTTTTATTATAGCCTTGAACTTTGGATCCTTTATATTATTATGGAGTTAATACTTCAAACAAGGGATGATCTCCATGCTAATGGCAATATTCAAATATAAATCAAAGTTTATAATAGAGTGCACCAAATAACCATCTAAGATCTTGATATTATTATCCTTTTTACCTATTTAAGAGCTTGAGGCAATTCATAATATGATAAAAAGGTTTATATTAAACATGCGCCAATTTAATCTCTCTCTCTCTATATATTATCACATACTATACTCCCTCCAAAGAATATAAACCATAGTAACAATGTTACTATCCCAAATCAAATGCCTTTCGACCATCAAGCTTATGATTTTTATGATGTCGATACTAGATTTAGTATGATTTCCAAATGATTTAAATAATAGAGTGGAGTATCATGACATATATTATTTGCATGCAGTGCTGGTTGGTGGATCTTTCGCTAGGACTTTGGTTAATGATGATCATATAAATGATTTGGATAATCATTTCTCCACGAAGATTTGTTAGTCAACTATGGAACAAACCCACTCTACGTTGATATATTAAACCACTGTTGTGGCATTATCTCAGCCAAGCACCTTGTGGATATAAGCGTTGCAATGTTAACCCTAAACTCCATTTGCTCCGTCTCTCTCGGCACTAGTCGCTCTATGGCTATGCTGAGCATTCTGCGTGGCCCCTTCTCTGCGAATCTTCTTCCCGTAGCTTCATGGTTGTAGCTTGTTCCATCCCTGCATGTTAACGTTCAGTTCTCGTCCTCCTTGTAATTGTTTTCTTGCCCTACCGAGCAGTACCCTTTCCAATGCTATTGCCTCCCTCCAGGGTTTCGTTTGTGGGTCTTACGGCCTTCAAACTCTGTGTAAGTTTGAGAGTTAAACTCCCTTTTACCTCCTTACAGGTACTATCTCCTTGCGTTGTTGGCTATGCTATAAAGATGCCAGCGGTCGTGCCTCCTCCACGAAACAGGTAAGGGTTTAAAATACTGTTTACAGTTCGATGTAGATTTTAAATATTCCTTTTACATTTACATCATTCTTATAAAGGTTTTTATTTCTTACAATTGCAGGTTCTTACAACTCCACGGCGCGGCCACTGGTGAGAAGGCTGGGCAGGCGAGCTGCAAACCGGTAAGCCTGGTTACACCATGGTTGGTCCTCCTTATGGTTTTCAAAGGGAACTTTCATGGGTTGGCTTAAGAAGCCTGAAAACCTTTAATGCTTTACTTCGGCCTTAATACTACTGGTTTTAAGAGTTATTAGGTGAAACCCTTTACATGATGTAAGGGCGTTACGGCTTAGGCCGAAGTTGTAAATATTCGTTTTTAATTTGTATTTAGGATTTTCTGTAAAGAAATACTGTATATAACAAAAGAAAAGGTAAAGGCAGTAGCCTGCCTGCAGAATAAGTTACGGCTTCAACATTTTGTTTCTCTTGCTGTGCTCTGATCTTGTTCAGGGTTTTTACCCAGAGTTTTATAATACGACTTATTAAAAGCGTTCCTGTATCTCGAGTTTGTTTAATACATGCATTTTTAATCTATGCTCTAAACAGGAAAAATAAAAAGAATATATGGGTTATAATAGCTTAGACTGTGGATTTAAATTGCAATCGTGAGTGAAAATATTGTTTAAACTCATAGTATTTATTTTAATTGTGTAAAACTGGATTTACAGGGTTTTAACCCTAAATTTGCAATAAAGATTAAGTTCGGTTTATGAAAGAATAAAAACTTTGTCGGTTTCTGTGAGTAAAATAAATGGATTGTAATAAAAAGATTAAGCTCGCTGTTCGAGCAATATACTAGTTTTATTATTACCATTGCTTTTTAAGATAACGGCATGGCTTTTTAAAAGAAGAACTGAGTTATTATGCTGTTGATATACTCTTTAAAAAGTTACTGTAGGAGTAAGTTCTTGATTTACTATTTATATAATATAATATACAGGGTTTATACCCTTAACCAAAGTTATAGCTGTTAGTACTATCTTCTTGCATAATTCTTGGTTATATTATAATATTGTATTTTAACTCGTTATATAAGACTTCGATAGTCGAAGTATTCTCTAGCTTATTGTAAATGAGATTTATTGTTAAGTTTTTCTGTACTGTTTTATACCTTGACTTATGTTTATTAGAAGGTTGTAATAAGCAAGGTGCATACTTTTCAATTTAAATAAGCCTGTTGTATTCTTATTATATTTTATAATTGTTTTTCCAGTATTAATAAATCATTTTATAATACATAGAGTGTAATTAGTTTATTCATAAACTTTATTTAATTAAACGTTGAGTATAAATAATCTAGGTTTGTATTTGTAATGATAAGATATTACTTTAAGTATTACTTTTATACTGCAAGTAATATAAATACATTATTAGTACTGCAACAATGATGTTACTTCTAATGTTTTAATATTTTTATTATTGTTATTATCCAGTGTATGGTTTATTATTTAATTATAAGGCCTATGTATAATCTCATAATATTCTTATAATACTTAATCTTTGTTTTAAGTTTATATATATAACAATCTTATGTATATAGTCACATTCCTTAACCATATAAGAAAATATAATAACAATTTTATAATTTGTTTAAGCTTTAGCTGTAAAAACCAGAAGATTCAGTAATTATCTGACTGCATTATTAACCTACATGCAAACTAACACTACTAGGTTTTAACTGTAAATCAAACCAATAGGTAATTTACATCCTACTGTCAGTATTGTCTCTTTCCACATTAGAAGGTTAAATTCTTGCAAACTAGAAGATAACAGTTATAAGCTTTAAACAACAGCATTACTTAGTCTATCTTCTCTTTATTGTAACTAGTATTTACAGAAAGTAAAAATACAGTATCAGGAAGTAGTTTTAAAGACTGTAAGCAAAGCCACTTAGGAAATTGTGAAATACTTGTAGTTACTGAAAGTTTTTTTAAATAGGTAACTTGGTTCAGAAGGATTCTACTTCACAATACCGAGATACTGTGCTGGAGTACGATTTGGTGATACCAGATGTGGAAAAACACAGTAATTATTAACAGATTAGACTACTGATATTCTGAGATACTAACTTTACTGAAATTAACTAACTCTTCAGACATATAAAATAAACATAACTTGAATCCATTCATACTCAGTAAACATAAAGAAATAAGTGACAGAACCTGTTTAACTGTGGACAACAACAGCAATGGGAGGCCGTTCCTCCCTACCAACTCCTGGAGAGCGCTCAGACAGTGACTTCTCAGGACCCCCGAGCTTGCTCTGGTCTCCCTAGCTGGAACTAGGTGCAGCAATGTCAGATACCAGTCCTCAAACTCAGTATAAATCCTGAACTTATCAGCAGGTTCTCCCAGCTAAAAGCTGTAAATAAAATCAAGTTACTACAGCAATCTACTCAGAACACTTCCTTACTGTTTTTCCCTCTTTCCTCAATTAAATTCCTGAATAACATTCACCTGAATGAATTCTCTCTGGAATAAAATCTGAGCAGCCTCAGCTCTCTTCATTGAGTACTTTTTAAAAGATTGCCTAGGTCTTTGTTGGGTTAACTATCATTTAATGAGCCACCTGCTCTGATTCCACTTTCTTGGGGAATCATGACCCCAAATATAGGGAAGTTGCCACCTGCAACTTAGGAAGTGTTTGAGGATGCTGCCACTTGTCCTTTTGCCTTTCCACCTAGTTCCATCCACCCGTTTGACCAGTAACCTCTTTTAACAGCTCTCCCATGCTGTTGTCTCCATAATTTATTTATTAATAATAAAATATTCTGAATTACACTCCATTACTGTTGAATCTGTTGAGTCATCGATCCCTACTTAGGATTAAGTTTAACATAATGTCTTAGAAATATAATAAAACAAATTACAAAATGTTACAAAATTGGGGTATGTGACAGACATTCTATGTCACTTTAAATTTTTTTAATTTTTATGAAATTTTGGGTTATTACAAACATGCTTAACCTCTTTAATGCATGCCGACTGGTTTATTCTGCTATTGTGCATGTGTAAATATACCCCTCTTGATTGTTTCACATCAAAGGCAACCATATCGAGAAAATGAGAGCTCAGGTGGCGATGATCAGGTAAGAGTTGTGATTATGAGTATTATCAAGCGTGAATTGATATAGTAGTGGTGATTATATTCTACCTTTTTAATCCCTATCAGTCTCCCATAACCAATCAATTTTCTTAAAATATTCCACCTACACTTATTAACGACCGCCATCCTATTCAAACTTGCACGGTAATCCGTTAAGATATCCTACTTTTAAATCCCCCAGCTTTTCAAAATATCAATGCAAACCCTCACTATCCAATTATTGTGTTCGATTGCTACAAATGTAACGACTGATACTGCAAATTGCTACATTCACCATCACATCTAGCCAAGGAAAATAGTATGGTTCTCCAAGGCAGATATGATTCCGGTAATTTAGACGCCTTGCGTTGTCACGTCCCCATCCCTCAGACCGACGAAGAGGACGCGACGAACACCAAAATAACCAGGCAAACAGCCCCATGACCATGGACAGACATTAATGATGAAATAAAAAGAAACTTAAACATAATGCATAACAGGATGCATAATCCCTCATACAAACATGCACAGTTCATCAACATACAGCGGAAGCAAACACACATACAATTCCAGCATTTGACATGTTCATCATTATTCATTTGACATCAATATAATTGCAGAGATGGAACATTCAAGATTAATTATCTTTTTGATGAAGAGCTTACCCCGCAACCAGCTACGTCGCTGCAATGTTCCACCCAACCATAGGTCAGCGTGCTCATCAATCTCTCAACAACACTGCCACCCCCGAGCTGGGCATGATTCCTCCAAGGATAAGGGTCAATGCAGGCTTACACATAGCCGAGGGACACAATCAACAAACCAAAACCACTGGGTTTACCAGGCCATCAACAGATCGGCCAAGCCAGCATAGTCCAAGGAACAACCACTGCATACCAGCAGCCAAACAACCCTTCACAACCCTGTGAAGAAGCAAAGACGACCAGGGACGATCCCAACAAACGATGAGCACAGCTCAAGCCCACAAGGAAACACAGAGTTGTTCTTGGCCCTATTGTGGCCAAAAGAACTCAACTGCGACCCAAACCAGGGTACTTCAGTAGCCTAAACTCACAATGAAAATGATGGCAACAATCCACAGCCCACAGTGGATAAGAAACAGAACTCCTGGCATAGCCATGGAAGACTCAGCCAACGACTGTGGCAATCAATAGCCACAACTCACAGTGCAAATGATGGCAGCTATACACAGTCCCCAAACAGCAGGGAAACTTAGCGAACGAAACGTGGGGAAGATGATAGCTCCCATCCCACAATGAAATAGCAGAAAACTACACAGTCCGATAATGGAGAGAAACAGACTCTCGGCATGGACAGGAGGAGAACACAACCGCAAACCACCGTTAACAGCATACACAACCACAATCAACCTTGGGGAACATATACTTACCACCGAACTGGTGTGAAACACACATGCACATAGCCCAGAGCATGAACGGCTCCTGCACCTGAAATCCTGAGTGACAGCCATGATTTCAACCACTCCCTGCGTGAGGAAAACTAACGCAGAACTCATGTGCGTGAGGATAAAGGACGCGGCCAGCAAAATATGGGAATAACAGCCCACGGAAAACAAAGAGAGCCCCCGACTGGTGCGTGAGGAGAACAGAACCGACCTCTATGTGAGAGTGAACAGGCCAGGGGAGAATGGCGTTGTGGAGAATATGGAGGAATTGAATGCAGTTGTGGGTGGAGTGGACACGTGGGAAAAGGCTGACAGCCTGCCACACACACCACCATAATTGCCTCAACTACTAGCCATAACTGCCCCCCAACAACAAAACCAAGGTGTTAAAGAGGTTGGTGAACAAGAAAGGTGGCAAACAAACAAAGGTGGCAACACATGGGGTTTTCCCCCATAGACCAAGGTTTGACATCCCCCACCCCTTATCCTTTGGAACCATGCCCTTTTCATTCAACGTTGCACTGCCGTAGCTGGTTGTGGTTTTAGTTTTAATTGATGTGCGTATTTACATGATGCCACATTATAATGTGTCGGATAGCATAACATACCATCGGCAACTACCCCTATTGCCAAAACATACACGACCAAATCGATGGTGGGGATTTTGCCTCGAGCTCCTCACCACGATTAATTACATTTTATACATCATGCAAACGGGGTCAAAACTGGGAGTGTGAAATTCCCCTCCCCCTTGGAATAACACCGTCCTCGGTGTTCCATTACATATATACAATACATATACAATTGCACATCAAAATTTCAAAATTGCAGATCTGTCCCACGTTCAATCATCTACTTTGGAAGTTCAAGAACAAGCCCCTCAGCTTCCATGGACTTCTCCTGCTGGTTCTCAGCTTCCAGCTCATCCCGAAGTCTAGGAACTTTGCGGCTATTGCCTTCATCATGTTCCCTCCTTGGGCAGTCTTGGCATAAATGATGTCCTCCGCATCTCCAGCATCTCACTGGCTGCTTCATATTTACCTGCTCAAATTCCTTTGAGTCTTCATGCCTAGATCATTTCCTATCGGGTCGCTTGGACAATTGTCCCATTGCTGATCCACCTTCCTTTCCCTTGCCGATTGCTCCCAGAAGGATTTTCACCTCCCTTTGCAAACCAATAGAGTCTTGCAAAATCTGGTGGTTCATTTCACTCTGCCTTCTTTGTATCTTGAGCATCTCCGCAAGGTTCCCTTGGGTCTTGGCAATCATTTAAAGGAGACTTCCAGCTAAGTCCAACAACTTTTGATCTGCTGCCATAATCAACGTGCACCACCCGGTTTCACTTTTCTCACCTGTGCAATGCACCATTGAAATTCTATCAGACCAAGCATAATATAGACATTAAAATTAGTCAATTAATTACCCAATTGGCATGACAGTCCAAGTTTTATCAAGGAAACTTTCATATTTTTCATGCCTTCCCCAACAGGCACATGAGCTCATTCATGTCCATTCCTGGGCAGGGAATTAACCACTCTAGCATTCACAATTTTGCTTAAGCAAATACACACATTTCATTCTCAGTCATACATGCATTCAACAATCCTTTGTTTTCACAATGCATAAACATATATATATATATATATATATCAGATATATATATATATATATATATATATGTAAACAGAAGGCAAGAGAGAGCAATAAGAGTTTTTCCCCTCTTTGCTTTGTTCCACCCTGGAACCCACACCACTACCGTGGCTTTTCATGCTCTCAGGCTCTTTCACTTCACCGTGAATGCTGGACCAATCCTTCTTGGTCATGACACTTAGTGTCTTCGGTCCATTCCAAACCTCTAAACGATGGAGTCTCTCCACATGGTTTGTCTCGGCTGCTAGGACTCCCTCGTCTCACTAGCACCTTTTTCATTACCGCTCATTCCGATCTTTCCAGGACAGTCATATGTCCACATGCATCTCTAGGATGATCTCATAGTCCTCGCTCCCAGCGATACCTATATCCAAACATTGAATAAATTCATATGTTTAGTTTATTCTCATCAGTTTTACCTCTAAAACAAGGGCTTACAACATCATAACCAAATCATATACACATGTATATTCATAGGAAAAATAATCCAATACTTATCTGTATTATGCGTTTCCTCATTCGTCCACAGGATCCTGCTTCGATTTGCAAGCCTTGGGATCGCCTATGGACTTAGATGTTAGCTCAGCACACCGACTGCTCCACAACATCAAATATTTAATGTCCAGCCAGTACATTCTCATGTCAACTGGGCTTGGAACTTTACCACGACCATTTCTAGGTCTAGGATCTACTATGGATCCTCAGGCATATAACATCCCAACATACACTTATACCAACATACACTTATATCAACAATAACCCTTACTCCGCAACCCCTCACAACAACCAGTTACCATTTTACCTTTACCATTTTACCTTTACCTTTTACCTTTACCTTTAGCCTGTCAACACAAGCAACACAAGCAATACAAGCAAACTCATCAGCGTTATTGCTCAAAAACTATAATCACATTTCTCATCATTCACTATCAAGTATTGAGACACCAGGAGTGCGTCCACTCCCTAGAGTGTAATCAATATCGACAACCCTTTCATGACTCAACATCGGAAAAGTGTGCACTCTTCTCCGGTGTGTGCCATGTAGGTCCTAATCATACTCAAGCAATCGGCCATAGTGGATATTAAATCAAAACTTGTTCTGCATATGGAATTTAATAATTAACATGCATATTCATAGCAAGGGTTACAGAACACTTATCCATTTGCCGTCGCCGTATGCCTTTGTTAAGGAGGAATGGAGGCTCCTTCCCCGATTTAACAATCCCTCAGTTAGCCACCCCAACTCCTTTTTACATTTTACATTCACATATGTCTTACTGACATAACCCATACCATCTCACTCATGTTATCACCAAACATGCAGTGCAGATGAGACATTTTAAAAATGTCCAATGGTGTTTCACTCGAAACCCATTTCCAAGATAAGGGAAAACCTTCCCATGAAGTTTGACTTCTGCAGGCCATCACACATGGTCTTCCTGCAGTATGTATCCCTGACACATTCATCAAATAGTCAAATAGTCAATCATTGTCTGATACTACAATACCAATTGATTGTTCCATAACCAAGCAATGACATTGGTAATCAAATTCATTAGAAATTTGCAATTCTGTCTACTACAGAAATTGACTTGTTTAATTGTGGGTTTCTTGTAAGCAGCACTACTATGCCCATTATAATTTTATGCTTACTATAATAACATGAATACCCACTTACCATGCATCCCTCCTGACACAATCTCATACAATCCAACAATGATTAGTAGTCGTTAGCAATTCCTAAATCCGAAATCCACAATTCAAATTTGACAACCCATTAAGCATGCCAACTACTTTTACAACCATAAGACTCTTCTCATAAAGTTTGGTTCTTTTACATGGTAGATTCTGGCATTGGTCAGGGTCTTACCTCTCACTGCCATGGTCAAAATAATCTACCTGAAACATGAGCTACAAACATCCAACACAATCTTATGCAAGCCAATAGTGGCTAGTAGTTGTCAGCAATTTCTCAAATCTGAAATTCACAATTCGAATTTTAACAACCTATTATGCATATCATATGGTAGATTCTGGAATTGGTCAGGATCTTACCTCTCACTTCCATGCTCGAAATAATCTACCTGAAACATAAGCTTCAACATCCAAACACAAGCTTATGCAAGCCAATAGTGACTAGTAGTTGTCAGCAATTCCTTAAATTTGAAATTCACAATTCAAATTTAATAAGCTCTTTCACGTGGTAGATTCTGGCATTGGTCAAGGTCTTACCTCTCATTGCCATGCTCGAAGTAATCTACCTAAAACATGAGCTTCAATCAACCAAACACTTGGTAAGTCTGGATGCATATAACCTTTTCATTGCTACAAACTGCACTGATGCATTTTCAGAATTTATAAAATTCAAATACTTTCAGCTGTTAGTCACATCAATATTACCAAAACTCATTTACGGCATGCAATCATCATCATATTAACATTTCAAGGTATAGTCACAGCATTCATGCAATTAAATGAAGTGTTTAGATACTCCTTACTTCACAGGCGTATCATTCATACCACCTTGCTCTTCCACAGAGCATTTCTGGCAGCCCATTGATCATGACTATCCTGCATTCATAACAACCTTTGAAATGGTTCCAGAATTATCATTAATTCATCATTTCAGTCATTAGTCATTCATAATATCTCATGCATTCATCTCAATGCATTCAACATACCATGCATGGCCTAACCATGTCCACTTCATATAGGATGCATTACTATAATTAATGTCATCATCATATATAGGTATGACACCTTTCTATATTCCAAAATTCTCATGGTATGAGGTCTCTCACCTTTACCAATCCATGGAATTTGTCATAAGCAAGCTCTTACCTGCATGGGTTATACTTACACCCTTGACATGACCAATTTGGTTGGTCCTTTGCAGGAGATTGCAGAATTTGCTCACCAACTTTTGTTATGGACTTGTTGCTTTACCCCTTCTCCATAGGGTTGCTGGTCACACTCCATCAGCATCAGCAACATATTCAGCTAGGTCCATGTCGTTGTTGGTTTTTCCACTAATGCCAACATCAAAGCAATGATTATCATTAGTGGTTCATTATAAATATATAATTTCCAATATTCTTACCAACATGCAATATCCTATGCATGCAATACATATCCTCATGCATTTCATGCATAAAACTTAGGAAATGCAACACATTTAGTAGGACAGGGTTTTAAGGAAAACTTCCCTTTTCAAGTCCCTCATCTTCTCATGGAATTCTTTTTTCACACAGCAGCTGGTTGACTTCATAGTCCTTGCTGCCCCTGAGCATGCAACTGTCCAGATTTTTCCATTTGATAACAGCGGCCATAATTAGCACTTTTCTACTTCATGCTCAGATGCTAGTCACTTATCCTTGTTCCCTACTAGATAAGCTTTCCAATGCCTATTCACATGATTCATTCCGACCTTGGGTGTGAAAACCACACCACTTCTAGGAATGAAGACTTTCACCAAATCTTCGCATTTTTACACTCCCCTACTTTTGGACTGGGCACCAACTTCAGCCAACTTCAGCCACCTATAACCCACTGAAAACAGCTGAAAATCCCACTGAAAGGCACTCGAAATCTGCTGGAAATCCCACTGAAACCACTGAGAAATCCCCTTTGAAAAACCCGATTTTTCCTTTGCAGAATCGGCTCTTATTCCAATTATCTATCTGCAGAAGAGGCTCTCAAACCACTAATCCTTCCACAATGGTGGCTCTCGGAGTCATTTTCCTTCCGCAACAACGGCTCTCGAAGCCATTTTTCTTCTGCAACGGTGGCTCTCGGAGTCATTTTTCTTCCGCAATGGCGGCTCTCGGAGCCATTTTTCTTCCGCCTGACCGACGTTTTCTATACTTAGTCGATTTTCAAAACTGACTTCCTTCTTTCTTTCGATGCTTGATCAGCTCCATCATC
Source organism: Pseudotsuga menziesii (assembly GCA_001517045.1). Classification (NCBI taxonomy): domain Eukaryota; kingdom Viridiplantae; phylum Streptophyta; class Pinopsida; order Pinales; family Pinaceae; genus Pseudotsuga; species Pseudotsuga menziesii. The sequence continues at coordinate 322,734 of LPNX010882811.1, read as the reverse complement.
CTTATTTCCATCAGCGAAACAGTTCATCAACAACCACAACGATGGCCCACTAACTCCATTCATCTTCCGATCGACGGCCCAACCTGATCGGCATCGGTGAGATTTTACATCGAAAGATAAATGGCTTTGGCTTCCGCAACGGTGGATGCTTGAAGAACTTTCTTCATGGCGTCGGAGAACTTGCCCATCGGACGACTTGGTCTTTCCGACAGCCGCAATGACGGACTGTCCAACGTTAAGTTCTTCCGTAGAATCGACGCCAGAATCCCTTCCGCAACCACAACGGTGGAACGCAGAACCCTTTCTTCTTCCAGCGGCAGTCTTAACCTCTGTCGATGATCGAAAGACTTTTCCATCGGATGCCTAGTTGTTTAAACTTCTGCAACGGCGGTGCACAAACCATTTTCCCTTCCGATTGGCCGCTCTTTTCTCAAAGAAATTTTAACTTCGGGCGTCGGCAGTCTTTTACCTTCGGAAGGCTTTGTGCTTTCACTTCCACAACGGTGGACGCTCAATCACTTTCTTCCTCCGACAGTCAATGATTTCGAGCCCTTAACCTTCTGGACGGCGTCAGCGATTGGAGGAATTTTCCGTCAGGTGCGTAGTTGCTTTGCCATCCACAACGACGGAAGTCCACTTCATTAACTCTTCCACAACGGCGGAAGTTAACTTTGCCAACTCTTCCGCAACAACGGAAGTTCACTTCACCAAATCTTCCGCAACGGCGGAAGTTCACTTCGCCAACTCTTCCGCAACGGCGGAAGTTCACTTCGCCAAATCTTCCGATTGGGGAACACTTAGACAAAGTTTTTCAAAATTTTGTCTTTCTTCTTTCCGCCGAATATAACACATGTCCGCAGTCGGACCACTTTCCCGTCGGATGCTTAGTTGCTTCTTTATTTGCAACGGTGGACGTCGATCCACTAATTCCCTCCGATGGATACTTAGAAAAATTCCCACGATTTTCCTTTACTGCCCTTTGTCGGATGTGCTTCTGCCTAGCCTTCCACAACGGCGGAAGTCTGTTCCACTAATCCTTCCGCCATAGTGGAAGTAAATTTCGTTAACTCCTCCGACTGTCTAACACTTGGGTGATTTTCTTGAAATTTCCAATCTGATTTCTGCTAGGTAGGAAGAAGTTCTGCATCTGTCACTACACCTTCTTGGCCCATAGAGGCCCATTGTTGCAACCTTGAGCTCTGATACCATTCTGTCACCTCCCCATCCCTCAGACCAGTGAAGAGGACGTCACGAACACCACAATAACTGGGCAAACAACCCCATGACCATGGACAGACATTAATGCTGAAATAAAAAGAAACTTAAACATAATGCATAACAGGATGCATAATCCCTCATACAAAGATGCACAGTTCATAAACATACATCGGAAGCGAACACACATACAATTCCAGCATTTGACATGTTCATCATTATTAATTTGACATCAATATAATTGCAGAGATGGAACAGTCAAGATTACTTATCTTTTTGATGAAGAGTTTACCCCGCAACCAGCTACGTCGCTGCAACATTCCACCCAACCATAGGCCAGCGTGCTCATCAATCTCTCAGCAACACTGCCACCCCTGAGCTGGGCATGATTCCTCCAAGGATAAGGGTCAATGCAGGCTTACACATAGCCTAGGGAAACAATTAGCAAACCAACACCATTGGGTTTACCAGGCCATCAATAGATCGACCAAGCCAGCACAGTCCAAGGAACAACCACTCCATACCAGCAGCCAAACAACCCTTCACAGCCATGTGAAGAAGCAAAGATGACCAGGGATGATCCCAACAAACGATGAGCACAGCTCAAGCCCACAAGGAAACATGGAGTTGTTCTTGGCCCTATCGTGGCCAAAACAACTCAGCTGTGACCCAAACCAGGGTACTTCAGCAGCCTAAAATCACAATGAAAATGATGGCAACAATCCATAGCCCACAGTGGATAAGAAACATATTTCCAGCCATAGCCATGGAAGACTCAGCCAATGACTGTGGCAATCAACAGCCACAAATCACAGTGCAAACGATGGCAGCTATACACAGTCCCCAAACAGCAGGGAAACTCAGCCAACAAAATGTGGGGAAGATGACATCTCCCGTCCCAGAATGAAATAGTGGAAAACTACACAGTCCAATAATGGAGAGAAACAGACTCTCGGCATGGACAGGAGGAGAACACAACCACAAACCACCGTTAACAGCATACATAGCCACACTTGACCTAGGTGAACATATACTTACCACCGAACTGGTGTGAAACACACAGGCACACAGCCCAGAGCGTGAACGGATCCTGCACCCGAAATCCTGAGTGATAGCCACGATTTCACCCGCTCCCTGCGTGAGGAAAACTAACGCAGAATTCCTGTGCGTGAGGATAAAGGACGCGACCAGCAAAATATGGGAATAACAGCCCACGAACAACAAAGAGAGCCCCCGACTGGTGCGTGAGGAGAACAGAACCGACCTCTGTGTGAGAGTGAACAGGCCATGGGAGAATGGCGTCATGGAGAAGATGGAGGAATTGAATGCAGTCATGGGTGGAGTGGGCACATGGGCAAAGGATGACAGCCTGCCACACCCACCACCATAACTGCCTCAACTACCAGCCTTAACTGCCCCCTGTTTGTGCCAGAAATTGTTTCTAAGGCCAGAGAAACAAGCCAACACAATCTCAAGAGTAAAACTCAACAAATAAAGCAAAGTTTAGGGTTTTTGGTATGATTTAAATGGTTGTAAGCTTCAAGAACAGTAAGGGAATACATTCAAAAGAAAAGTAACAACTAAATCATAAACAGAAACTGATAAAGATGCATAACATATCACATAAGATCCAGCAGAAAGACTATGCTGAGGTTCATACATAAAGGATAAGCATTACCAGAAAATACACATTAATTAGCAATGAATTTATCATTTAAGAAACTAAACAAGTTCAATAACAAAGCCAACATAGACAAACTGAAGGGGAAAACGTCATATATCTCATTATTTTATCAACAAATGCTTATAAGAGTCTCAGTACTTATCTCTGAACAAGTTTGCAGACAAAACAGTTTTGTAAACCTCCTGATGCTCCCAAAAATCAGAACCCTAACAATATCTTTCTAACTCCTCTAAATAGTCATCCTCTACAAAATCAGTTAGGTTTCCCATTCTAACTGTCTCCATCGACTCACTAAGGTAGGTAAAGTAAAAAGTGCATTTTTTACAAAATTACAAAATTGCTGAAAATAGCAAATGATTAACAAAAAGTGTTTATCAAACAGATACACTAACTAAAAGCATAACTGATCAAAGCTCCTTCGCTGCTTCAGCAAGTAGTGCTATACCATCTAGGATTTGAGCCTTTTTCTTTGCTCTTTTATGTTTCTTTTCCATATCAGCCATCTTCCTCTGAAGGTCTTCATTCTCCTGCTGTAAACTTTCAACTGTCTTCTCTAGCTTTTGGCAGTGTCTGTTAGAAGTTCTTTTCCTGTTTAGCACCTCTTTAGACACCTCTAATAGCTCCAAGAAATGATGATGGACATCCTGCAGCTCCTCTACAAGCCCTCTGTTGACTCTAAATAATGCATCATTAGTCTCTTGTAAATGTTTCATCTGTTGCTTGTATTTTTGAACACTTTCCTGCAAATTTTCTTCATCAAAACTTGGGATCTCAAGTATATTGGCATCCTGCATTAAAAAGTCTGAGAAGTCAGTAGGAATGCTAGGCTCTTTTAAAATTCCTGCTTGTCTGAGTATAGCTTCATCTTCTTCATCCCACTCCTAATTTTCAATAGGATATCTTTTTGCCATTTCTTCTTGCTGCTGTTTTAAGAGTTTATCTTTTATCTCAAAAATTATTTCAGATAATTTAGAAGCAGGATGACTTGTGTCTTTTGCAGACTATGACAATCTTTCTAACACAACAGGTTGAGGAGAAGAAGGTCTAATCACTGATTTTCCTTTGTTTTTTATGTCTATTTTCCCAACTTCTGTTTATTCACTTGAAGTAGTATCAATTAAAACAGTATTTTGTTTGGAATCCAGTTTAGGGTTAAGTATCTTCTTCATATTCCATCTCAATTTATTGATTGGCCTAGTTTTAGGCCTCCAATATGAAGTTACAGCCTTCTTTTTCTTCTTATGAGGTTTAGCTGCTTTGATGTCTGAGGTGAGGAATTCTTCACAAGTTCCATGCCTGCCTTTTGGTTCATCAATGGGCTGTGACTGCTCTTCTTCTAATAGATATCCCTCATCATCTGAGAGGATGGTGAGTGGACTTCTTGGTTTAGTTTGAACTTCATCTTCAGGTATAGCAGCTTTTTCTTCAACAATAGTTTTAGCTTCTTCAGGATATGCTGCTGGTACTGTGGGCTGTAGCAGCTGCTTTGGGTCTCCAAAGAGTGAATACTTGCCTTTACTACTTGCTGAAGATATTTTAGATTTAATCTCTTCTTCCATCTGCTCAGCTATTTTCTCAGTTTTGACCTCAAGCTTAGGTTTATGACCTAGCTTCTTCATCATCACAGTTCCTTTATCAGTTTGCCTCTTTGGCTGCTGTTCTTCATTTTTGATATGAATACCAGACCAAAACAGAAAAAAGTCCCAAGTTCTTCCCTCATGCTGCAACACAGTACTGATGATTAGCTTGATCAATCCATGATGAAAAATAGACTGTGATGTGTGATCTTCATGCTGTTTAACCCTACTGGACATTTTCTGCAGGCTCTTTAAAAAGAAGAAAGGTAGGTTCATTTTTGAGACTCCCACCATATGTTGAAGGAATCTAAAATGATATTTAAATACATATGAATACCTGCCCTCACAAGTCACATAGCTTTGCAATATTCTAATTGGCCCAATCCACTCTTTTCTGAAATTCTGGATAAGAATACCTTTATTCCAATCAGGATTCACATTGGGTAACAGGTATCTGTGAGGTTCAAAGTCAAAAGGTAATTTCTTGAACCAAGGCTCACCCTCATTACTGATCCCAGTAGCCTTTGCAATTAGTCCTACAGTCAATTTGAATTTGAGAGCATAAAAAATAACCATATCATCTTTCAGACCCTGAGCAAACTTACAAGAGACTTGTGCATTGTAGCCATCTATCTTCCTGAAGAAATTCAGCCAACCTGCCTGTTGGAACAATTCAGCACAATCAGGGAGCTTCTCAATCCAGGTTAAGTCAGTGGGCTCAGCCCTATTGATTTTACCACTTTTTCCACTCTTGCCCATCTTTTCCCTTCAGAAACTAGAAGCTGTTTGGATTTAGGGTTCAGAATATGCTTTATAAAGTGGTTTTCTGCTCCAAACTTCTTCACAATTCCTACACATTTCTGAACAGACCTGCATATTTTAAAAGGTGAAGTAAAACTTCTCAATAAGAGGACAAATTAACATCACCCAGGGCTTCCATGTTGCTTTGTCCTAACAATGCAAATTAGGTATGTATATAGGCTAACTGCAAAAGATTTGAAACTTAATCACCAATCAGACTTTTTTTTAAACAAAGGACCATCTTCAACCTGTCAAGCAAACTGTGTATCAGTATCTACACCCTGTCAGCATGATTCATGAACATCTCTGCACAAATTTTTTTTTCACAAATGAACTCTGTTGTCACTTTAGAATTTATTGCAGACTGTTCATCCCACACCTATCTCTTTTAGCTCATCAAATCCCTGCAACTTCCATCAGTTTCCAAAACAAAAACTTCCACACATATCAATCTAGGTGCTGCTACAAATTGGTATTCGGTTCCCTCTGTATTGTTAAAGAAATTAGGTATTCTGCACCTTATTCAATCAGCAAAGGGATTCTCCTCGAACCCTGTGTATCAATGCCAACCTCATTCTTCAAAACCATTAACTTTGCATATGTGACAACAATTCACTGCCTTCTTAGTCTACTGAAGAACACCTGTGTGAGGGGTGAATAAAACCAAAACATTCTGCAATATGTGTACATGATGATTCCTGTAGCATTAGTCTCAAAAATAGGGCTAGGTCTTCCAACAATCTTGATCAGTTAACTCATTAAACCCAATGTTTATCAGTATCAGAGCTTTTGGTGTGAATTTGAGGGCTTAAACATTAACAGCTTTCACCTTAGATTATTTTGAACTTCAAAGACTGGAAGCTTCAATCCTAGGGCTATTTTTAATGCTCTGTTTCAACAAAACTCCTCAAAATGACTCAAACAGCTATTTCTTTGGCTAAGATCTCATTTAAAAGCATACTCCATCCTCTCCATCAATCAATTTTATAGAAAGAACTTCACCGGAAGAAACCCTAAATTGATGGACACTTCTTGGTAACTGAGAGATACCTGCTTTATGCTCAGCAATAGTTGATTTAAGTTTGATTCCGAGCTGTTAAATGCTTCTAGTTGAGTGTACAGATGTCTTTATGTGATCACTTTGACTGCAGGTAACGGGATTGAAAAGCCCTAATTTTCGCTGGCCTTCATAATGCTGTCTCTGCTCTGCAACAACATAATCCACCTTTCTAGTGGTTTGATTTACTTCACGAGCCCTCCTTTCCTCTGATAATGCATGTGAAAGGTAAATCATGCCACCTTAGACCGAAATTTACTGATAACTGTCAAACAAATCCCGTATTACAGGAAATGATGGCCATGATTTGTTTAGAGACTCAAAACCACTTGGAATCGTGTTGAAACTGCAGCTTACACGTATTAAACAGCTCACCATATGCGATTAGTCATTCACAAACTGAAATCATGCTAAAAACTTGCTTGAAAATCGAAAAATAAAAGGGCCACGATATTCTTGTAGCGCGCCCTTTGTAAATTTTCACTCCAGCGCTACAAGAATATCTCCAATGCTAATTCTCCGCTATTTTTCAGCTTTTTGCTAATTTGTAGGAGGTTTAAAAGCTTCTAAGGTGAAAATCATGTTTATGTGTTCTCCAAATAAACATTTATGAATCAAATATTTGATATAATGACCTTTTCTTTAACCCCTTTAAAATACAAAGGACCAAAAATTAAAACAAATCTATAAAAAGCAAGCTCAAAAACCATCTAATCAATCAAAAAGTTCCTAAAGGAAACTAAAAATGAGACTTAAAACAAACTTACTTCAAATAAAATGAAAAACAAACCCAAAATTGAAGAAGTCAAACCAAAATTGAAGATAAATTTACTGACTTAACATCTGGCTCCAGCTGCGGGATGAAGTCCTCCCTGCGAGGCTTTAAGAACCTGCAGACTAGTGCCTTCCATCTTCTATCTACATGTCTGCAAAATTCCATTGGGCTATGGAGTCTTTATTCAACCTCACTCACACCGGTATGTACAATGATCAGTGAAAAAATGCCCTCATAAACTGTAAAAATGTTTGAGGAATCGTCCATTCACAGGGCTGGACAACTCCTCACCTTCTAGGGACTGCAAGATAAAGGTATTGTTTTCTAAAAGTTTTGATATCAGAAAAGGACCAAACCAAAGATTTCAAACTTACCATTTTTTCCCTTTTGCTCCTTTCTTGCATCCCATCTTAAAACCATCTCACCTTCTGTAAAAATATTTTCTTTAATATTTCTGTCAAACCTGTTTTTTACCTTGGCTCTGTACAACTGAGCTTCTTTGTCCACCTTCTCTCTATTTTGGTGTAACTCTATCATTTCAAAGATTCTCCTTTGCATATCATCTGGTTCCTCTTGAGAGTTCTGGAGGAATTTCATCACTAGAATTCCCAGCTGAACAGGAAACACCGCTTCTGTTCCATAAACCAGCTTAAAAGGAGAAGTGCCAATGGCCTGCTTCACAGTGATTCTATCTGCCCACAATGCATATTTCAGCATTGAATCCCAAGACCTTTTATTATGCTTCAGTAGTTTCTTGATGCTTTGAATGATATTCTTGTTAGATGATTCATCCTGGCCATTTCCCTGAGGATAATAGGGAGTTGAGTGCTTCAGAATGATGCCATTTTTCTCACAGAAGGCTACCATTGCCTTGGATTTGAATGCCTTGGCATTGTCTGTTATTAATCTCTGTGGATAGCCAAACCTGCTCAAGATATTGTCTTCAATGAACTCCATAATCACCTTATCTGTAGCATTCCTTGTAGGAATGGCTTCCACCCATTTTGTGAAGAAATCTGTGGCAGTCAAAATCCAATGATGCTGTCCTGAAGATGCTGGATTTATCTCTCCAATAAAATCCAGACCCCATTGCTGAAAAGGGGCATTGACTACAATAGGCTTTAAAGGCAAAGACAAAAATTTCTGTTTACTTGCAAATTTCTGACAGGGAATGTAGGCTCTTACCTGCTAGTAAACATCTGTGAACAGGGAGGGCCAATAGTATCCAGCTCTCAAGATTTTGTAAGCTGTTGCTTTCCAATATTTATGCCCTCCATAGGCTCCTTCATGAGACTCTGAAATCACCTCTCCTATTTCAGATTGATCCAAACACCTGAGCAAGATACCTCCCGGATCTTTCCAGAACAATTGATCCTCTACCAAACAGTACTTAGTAGCTTTAAGTTTCAGAGATCTGGCATCCTTCTTGTCTAAATGGTCAGGACATTGCAGAAATAACAGAAAATAAACAATATCAGCATACCAAACTGAAGATGAATACAAATCCATGATCTTTTCTTTTTTATGAAGTGCTTGGTCTTCTTCAGGAACTAACTCTTCAGCCATGAGATGCAGTCCTAAAGCTTGACAATTTGAGTCAGCCAGCAGCCTTGCCAACCCTTGTCCCTTGACAAGCTTAGTAGGTCTGATTTCCACATCGTACTCCATGATCTTTGCAATCCATTTCCCTCTCTTCCCTTCACTGTTGGGCTGTGTCAAAACATCCTTCACTGCAGCATTTGGAACAAATGAAACAACCTTTGAATGCAGGACATAAATTCTGAAAAATTTCAAAGCCTTCACCAGAGCATAGGCCCGTTTTTCCAGTATACTGTATTTCAGCTCAGAATCCTTGAGAGTTGTACTGAAAAAGGCAATGGGCTGCTCTAGTCCTTCCTTGTTTTTCTGAAGTAAGACAGCTGCAATTGTATCTGCTGAAGCAAAAAAAAAAGTAAGGAACTCCTTGGTAAAATCAGGACTTACCAACACAGGTGCTTCAGTCAGAGCCACCTTGATTTTCTCAAATGCTGCCTTTGCTTCAACAGTCCACCTGACTTCCTGGTCTTTCTTTAACATAGCTGTGATTTGTTTAATGGTTTCAGCAAAATTAGGAATAAACCACCGCAGAAAATTTATCTTACCAATGAATGATTGCACATCTTTCTTACTCCTGGGCAAACTAATCTTCAGTATTGCTTGGACTCTCTCCGGATCTATTATGATGCCATCAGTAGACACCAAGTGGCCCAACAGTCTACCCTTTTGCACAGCAAAATGAGATTTCTTGGGATTCAGAGACCGGCCAAATTTTCTGCATTTCTGGAAAGTCTGCCTCAATGTTTTAAGTGCTCATCATCAGACTGTGAGAACATAGTGATGTCATCAAGATAGATAACCACAAACTTATCTTTTTCCCCAACAAAGGCAATGTCCATTACTCTCTGAAAGGTTGCTCCAGCATTCATCAGGCCAAAAGGCATCTTGTCATCCATGAAGGTCCCCCAGGGGGTTGTAAAGGCTGTCTTTTCCTTGTCATCAGGGTGCATGGCAATCTGATTATACCCCGAGAATCCATCCACCATAGATATTCTCTGAGCTCCAACCACTTGCTGCAAAACTTGTTCAATCTTAGGGAGAGGATAGTTGTCTTTTAATGAAGATCTGTTAAGATTCCTGAAATCAACACACAGTCTTATCTCCCTATTCTTTTTCCTAACAGGTACAAGATTTGCAACCCAGGAAGAGTACCTGAGAGGTACTATTATCTTAGCATCCAGCAGCTTCTTTACTTCCTTTTCAATCACAGGAAACAAGGCTGGATTGATCCTTCTCAGTTTCTGTCGGAAAGGCTTAACATTAGGCTTCAATGGGACCTTATGCTGAATAATTGCTGTATCATAGGTTCTTAGCTCCTCATAAGACCAGGAAAACACATATACATGCTCCTTCAGAAGCTTGATATATCTACTTCTTTGTTCAGCTGTCAGAGATTTAGAAATTTTTACCATTTTTGGGTGTTCTGCTGAACCAATATTGCAGTCAACTACATTGTCTTCTGAAGATTGAACTACTGGTTTTGAAGGTGTGTCATCTTTTGTAAAAAATATTTCTAAAGGCACTAAACCTTTAGGGATAAAGTTACTCTTCAACTCAATGATCTTATGACCTGCAATCTCACCTTCAGGAAACTCATTTTCAGCAAATACATTTTCAGCAGACTTATTATCCCGTCCTTCTTCCTCATCCTGATCAATTTGGGCATTAGTAAACTCATCTGTAAGCTCAAGAAATTTTTTTATTTCAATATCATCTTCAAATACCCTCCAGTGCTTCACATTATCCGGTACACATGGTTTGTACCTCACCTCTATGGGATACCTTAGCTGAGTAGTTTTAGGAATTCTAAAGTATGAGGCAGCCAAAGCTAAAGAGTCTGCAGTCTCATTATGATTTCTTGGAATATGAGAGATGTTAAATGCTATGAAATAATTGTCAAGCATATCCCATACCTCATTCCTATAGACCTTCAACAAATCCTGCTTTACTTGATAGTTGTTCTTCACCTGTTGAACAACCAACTCGGAGTCACCATATGCAGTAATTTGCTGAATGCCTAAGTCTTTAGCAGCTTTCAGTCCTAGTATCAGAGCTTCATACTCAGCAGTATTGTTAGTGGTAACAAACTCCAGCTTATACATGAGTTTCATCGTCTCACCTCCAGGAGAAATGAGTAAGACTCCAGCTCCAGCACCCTCTTTGCATGAGGATCCATCAAAATACAACTCCCACAGTTGATCTTCTTCTTCTCTGCAATGTATCACTGGTTTTTCTTTTTCAACTTGTAACAGACCACCGGAATTGTCCTCATCACTGAAATTTAACATACAGGTACCAAGATATTTATCAACAGAGTACAATGGGTGATTAGTAGGGTTTTTATCATCTGTGACTATGTAAGCAAATTGGAGCTCTCTGTATAGTCTTCTATTTTCCCCACCGAAAACAGGAATGGTGGCATATGAAAGGTCCATCTGTAAGGTTCCTCCGACCTTCTTTGCACAGGATCTTGAAAGAAGCATACCAAACTTGGGTGTGATATCAGCTACAACAACATCCATTATGACACTCTTCATGGGCAGCTGAGTAAGGTTGACAACCATGTCTTTAATTACTCCTAGACACTTCACATCTCGGGAGTCAAAAGCATATAGGTCATGGTAAGGTTTGGTGATACTGAGTCCAAGGGCTTCCATCACAGCTTTGGGCATTAGATTATGGGATGCTCCAGAATCTAATAGACAATTGTGGATCATCTGATCATGGACAGTCAAGGTAACATAGAAAGGGGGTGAAGCACCAGCCTCATTTTCTGTTTTCTCATCTAGGGCAGATCCAATAAATATTTTTGGGCTTTCTTCTTGCAAATTGACAGTATCTGAAACAGGCTGACCACTAGCAGAATTCATAACTTTTAGGACTGTTTGTTTATATGATGGATTCTTAATAAGCTCAGTCAATGGTACATGAATTTTTAATTTTCCTAACTCATTCTCCAAACTGAAATTTTGGATTGACTTGTTTACCTCTTCAATTTCAGCATTCTTCTTTGATTTTTCTGCAGATTGCTTCTTTTCTGTTACAGGATCAGCAACTAGTTTATCAGGAACAACTGTAGCAGGAACAACAGCTTTCTTCTTGGGACAATGATTTGGTCTTACAAAAAGAAGGAGCAGATATTATTTGGCAACAGAGGTGGTGAATGTTGAAATCCCTATTTTAAGACCCAGGTTACCCATAGAAACATAATAACCCAAGGGAAATATACCTATGGAAGCCACTGATCCACAAGAACCCATTGAGGGCCAAATCCAGTTAGAAAATTTGTTGTATGAAAATGAGTTGTTGAAAGAGGATGTTTAGGCACTTAGAGAGGAGCTACAGATATGGAAGGAAGCTAGCAAAAATCATGTTATGCGAGACTTGAAAATGTTACCAGAAATTGCTAACCAGTTGGGAAACCCACATTCCATTTAAGACAATGAGGAACGTTTATTCCATGAAGGTGGGGATTTATTCAAATTGTCAAGATACAAGGTTGAGAATAGGGGAATAGAAGCCTGGAAATGGGAACATTTAGGTTGAGGGATAGATGAGACATTAATTGTGGAATCAACAAAGGAACGAGGCTGGAAGAAGATATGATTCCTGATAAGGAATTACAAGAATATGAGGCAGTGTGCCTCAAAACTCAGGGAGTACTGAATTGATTCCTTTAGGAAGTAGTTATGGGGACACTAATATGATTTCAGGTTAAGTACAACAATCAGGTGACACCAAGATAGTACATGAAAAACACTAGAAACCTAAGAGGATGAAAATAGAGTAGGTTGCTGAAACACAAGAACCGACATCCTCAAAGTATGTTGTTGAAGCTGCGACTTAGGCTGAAGTTGCTGAGGAAGAAGTATAGGAATTGAACACTGTTACACAAGAAACAATGATCTTAAAGCCAGATGTTGAATCTGTAATTCAAACTAAAGCTGCTGAGACCTATGAAGCAACAATTCAAATAGTAGCCACTAAAACTTATGAAGTGGAAATTCAAACTGAAGAAAAAATAGCTACTGAAAATCAAGAGGAAACAACTCAGATGGAAACTGCTGAAACACAAGAACCAACAGTATAAAAGGAAGCTGCAGTGTCACTAAATTTAGTCACAAATGAAGATAAGCAAGAATTGGGAAAATAAATGTCATTATTGAAGCTCCAGGTAAGCACATGGAAGTATCATGCGAGTCAATATGATAAATGAAATATTTCTTGGACCGGGCATAAAAGGAATATTCAGGAATTAAGGGAAAAGTGGTCCGAAGATATTTTCTTCCAGAAAATTCATTGGGAGAAAATGTAGGAGGAATTGAAAGAGTTACGAAAATTCATGTCTATGCAGAAGGCCAAGGAACAAATGCTTGCCTTAACTCAGGATTTATTGAGCTGTAGAGCTCCATCTCCGTCCTATCATGTGTTTCTTTTAGAACATATGACTCTATTCAAAATAAAGGATTTAAAAAAAGGGAGGCCTTGGAAAATTGTGACACCCCCCAGCTCCTGGAGACTTTCACCCAGAGTAATTTTTCAGACCAAAATCTATTGTGTGAATTGTACTTGCATGAGATGGCATGTTTAATGCATTCTCAATCCAATCCAGTTCCTCATATTGGGGATATTCATCTGAGAGAATTTACCTCTTTTATCACTAATCATATGCATTGGTGGGATGCCTCTAAAACCATTCATAGGAATGAGGACAACTCAACTTTGTGGATTCATGGTGAACTTCAGGCTCCTGTACCTATGATTCCAAGGTATAAGAAATAGCTTTCGTCCCTTGAGAAGGTCAATCATTTCATTGCATTCCAGAAGAAATTCATTTGCACTTAAGTTAATTTGATCTCTCGACAAAAGGGCAATGCCTTAAAAGGGAGCAGTCATCGATGGGAGGTTTCTCCCATATTTTTAAAGGAAAATGACCCATATTGCTTTGAAAATTTTAAGTATTCTTTGTCTAGAGTGACAGGTTATGTTAAGTGAATGGAGACATGTGGTTTGGGATGGCTAGGTTTGAAATTCAGATTTCCTCTCATCTGGTGTCCAAACAAGAATTACAAGAGTATTTATAGGATGACCAAGAAGGAAGAAAGATATTGTTGGGATAATTTGGTCATAAGCAATGGATTCCTGTAGGAAGGGGAAAGACCAGAATCTTCCTTCAACCTTACTGAATTTCACAGCAAAAGTCTTGAGTCTAAATTAGATTCATACTAGTTGGATCTGTTGCATGAGGACATGCAATTGGATAGATGGGGCGAGATGTTGGGTGCTGAAATTGCCCTTTTTTCCTTACTTTGTTTTTCCCTTTTTCCTATTTTTGTCTCCTAGTTACAACTGAATCTTTATACTTTCCAAGAAAACAAGCATGAATTCCTAAGGTATAAATCATTATTACTTATTTCATTAATGCTTCATTTTACTCATAATTATGAACTTTATGTTTCATTAGCGCTAATTGGTCATTGGTTCATAAGAAAGGTTCAGAATCTCCAGGTGTTCCAAGTGTAATAGCTCACCGCATTCAGACATGGATGATGTTCGTCGTCAGTTTCTCATTTGATGATCCGGTACAAACTGTTGATGAAAGAATCTTAGATGTCCTTCCATGCATCTAGCTAAAACTGCCCAAGTATATTTCCTTGTTAGCTGGAACATGGTTTGGCCTATGAAGAAGTTCGAATTAAAAGCTCATTCATTGTTGTGAACTAGTTTTATGCAATGCAATAATAGTTGTAATATTTATTGTTTAATTGGCAGTCTGAAGATCTACAACCTTCATGGCTTCCTAATATTGATGTAACCAAACTGTTTCATTTTCTGTATAAGTATGAATAGACAATTGGAGCTAGGGGTTGGCAATTTGAAAGAGATTATAGCCGAGGAGAGTGTAACTGTATTTCGATTATCCAAATAAAAGGAGAAACAATTCTCAATACTTTTTTGTTGGAGGTTTTTTTAAGCCTTCCACAACATCTCTGTTCGAAGGCCAGTTCCCTCCTTCTTACAGATTTGTTGGTAGTAGTAGATTATTTAGTTTAGTTATTTTTGTTTAGTGTGTGATTTCAGTGTGATGCATTCATAGACAGTTGCAACAACATTCGTTAAACAATTTCATTATTATATTTTCCTTTGGCTTGCTATAAGAGTGTGGTGTGATATTCGATTGTGTAGGATACTCTCTTCCCTTATGCAAAGTGTGTTAATTAGTACTAGCAGTTATAGGCAAACTCAACTCCTGTGTAGTATCATCATTTGTGTTTCTTAAAGTTCTCGAATTAGATAGATCATTTCTTTAATGAATTGGTTCATTTGATTTATTGTTTGTGACTATTCTGATTTGGTAAAATAGGCTTTAAATTTATGCAAAAGTAATTCTAGGTTGATTTATTCTTATATTGTAAACCATAGGATTAATATTGTAGGAATCAGAAGTCCTTTATAGTTCCTAGATTAATGATTTAATTTGGTTTTCTACAGGAAGCTGAGTTGACTGAGAAATAATTAAGATTGAATTATTTGTGTTTTAATCATCAGCTACTGAAATGTTTATGCATATATTTTGTGAGTTACCTTTGAAACAAACAGAATTCCCTGGGTTGACAATTTATATTGAGCATTCTGCTTGTTATGGAAATTAATTAATGAGTATATAGAGTGACTAGCACAGGCACTAGGACAAGACTGTCTCGGATCTGCTGTAGGGGGGTCAGATATGTGACAACTAAAGGTACCTAAATAGAAAAAACCAATAGAAACACATGAAACAACATATATCCAAGGGGATCGAGACAGTGGAGTCACCAAAACCATAGTGGGAATTTCTCCCCTACTACGTGCAAAAGGACCTTCCGTAGATCAGATGGATCATAGGGTAAAGTTCATGGTGTGAGGAATTTCTCAACATTGACTTGCAATAATAAGCAACATCAACAACAATAATATTTAATCTAACTAATGAAAAAATGAAAAAGATACCTTTGAAATGGGCCACTGCAGCCATTTGAGGAAGTGGTCCGTACGCTTCCCACAATCCTGGGCTTTGTGTGTTCTCCAACAAAGGGTTGTCACCGTGAAAGAGATTAAGGGTTGCACAGAGAGAACTCAACATGCATCATGGGATAGTGTGGATAAAGGATGTGATGGAAAAAGGTTCCAAAAAATGAATGAATGGCAAAAAGTGAAAAGTGAAAAAATTAAGGAATGTTTGTGGGGAGACCTTCACGATGTATTTATAGGACTATCCAAGGTTTTTTGACCCATCGTACTGACCCATGGTATTTTATTGTGCATGGTATTTGTCCATGGTTTTTGACCCATTCTCATTTTAGGAGTTTTTGGTCCTTTTTGGAGAGAGTGGGGTTATGTCACAATAAATGCTCAACTTCCCTGTATTTATGGGGGAAGGAATAATAATGTTTTGGACCATGTTTAGTGGAATTTTAATTTTGAAGGTCAAAATGGAGGAAATAATGGTCAGAGAATGAAGTATAATTTTGGTTTGTACCATAGAGATCTGGTTGAACAATATTTGGTGTTAAATTCCCACCATATCTTGTCATGCATTGGATGGAATTAGCACACCTCAAATTCTCAAGATCGAGGGATATAAAAAATTAAGAAGGTAATAGTGTTGATTGATTATGGTAGTACTCATAATTTCATTCATTGTAAATTAGACAAAGTTCTTAATTTCTTTGTATATCCAACACCAGAGTTTTAAGTGAGTACTACAGATGGAGGAACTATAAATTTCTCAGGGAAATTCCATAACATCAATATGCCTATGGGGGAATATGTATTGAACAATCCAACGATTTCTAACCCTATGGGTAGTGTTGATGTTGTCTTAGGTGTCCAATGGTTACAATAATTGGGAACATAGGATTTTAATTTTCAAAAACGTTTCATGAAATTTTCACGGGAAGGAAAATAATATGAGTTAAATGGCATGACATGAAAACCAAGCAAGGTGATAAGCTCAAATGGTATGAAAAAGTTGTTAAAAAAGGTACATCAAGGTGTAGTTGCACAATTATTATCATTAGATGTTCAAACATCAAATTTCCCTATCTCCCCAGAACTCCAAAGGGTCATTGATAAGCATTGCAAGGTATATGAAGATATTCCCAAAGGTATTCCACCTATTCGATACTTTGCTCATGTTTTCCACTTAATTCGAGGTAGTGCTCCTCCTAACATCAGACCTTACTAATATCCCTATAGCGAAAAGAGTGAAATTGAGCATATGACTGTTGAAATGTTAGAGGATGGAATAATTATGCCGAACCAAAGTTCTTACTCTGCACCAATGGTAATGGCACCCAATCTAGATGGATCATGGCATATGTGTCCTGATTATAGAGAGCTCAACAAGATCACCATTAAATATAAGTTTCCCATTCATGTCTTTGATGAATTGTTAGATGAATTACATGGAGCAGTTGTCTTCACAAATTTGGATCTTAATTCTAGGTATCATCATATTCGAATGAAGGATGAAGGCATCCCCAAAAAAACATTCAGAACTCATGAATGTCACTATGAATTTCTGGTCATGCCATTTGGTCTCACAAATGGACCTTCCACATTTCCATATTTGATGAATTCTATTTTCAAGACTTTTCTTAGAAAGTTTGTGCTGGTATTTTTTGATGATATACTAATCTATAAAAAGTCTTGGGAAGAACATTCTCAACATGTTGAAAGGGTACTACAACTACTAAAGGAACAAGAACTATATGCAAAACCCTCAAAATGTTTCTTTGGGATAAATGAGAGAGAGTATTTGGGCCATATGGTATCTCATGAAGGTGTCAAGGTAGACCCTAACAAAATTAAATCCACGATGGATTGGAATATTCCCAAAAATATGAAGAATATTTGAGGATTCTCAGTTCTGACAGGGTACTACCACAATTTTGTTCGAAACTATGGAAGAATTACAACTCCTTTAACAACGTTATTGAAGAAATATGCATTTTCTTGGACTTGGAAGGAAACTCAAGCTTTTCAACAACTCAAAGAGGCCATGTGTAAAGATCTTTTTTTGGAGACACCAGACTTCACAAAAACCTTTATTTTGGAAAGTGATGCTTCAGGAAATGGAATTGGATCCGTACTAATGCAAGAAGGACACCCTCTTGCCTTCACAAGTAATCCAATCAAGAGAAATAAATCTAAAAATCCCATTTATGAGAAGGAAATATTGGTGATACTACATGCCTTGAAGCAATGGCACCCCTACCTTATAGGGAGACATTTCAAGGTTAAAACTGATCATGATAGCCTTAAATACTTTTTGGAACAAAGGCCATCTTTTGAAGAGCAACAAAAATGGGTGATAAAGATGTTGGGATATGACTTTGAAATCATCTACAAAAAGGGAAAGAAAAATGTTTTCACAGATGCACTCTCCAGGAAAGATGGGGATGTTGAAGCATTACTCTATGCTATCTCGATCATCCAACCAGATTTTATAGCCGAAGTAAGGGACGAATGGAAAATTGACAAAGAAATATGGAAATTTATTCAAAAGTTGTAGTAAGATCCTAGTGCCTCTAATACATTTAGGCAGAAAGATGACTTTCTATGGTACAAGGATCTCTTATGTCTTGGTAAGAGTTCCCAGTTAAAGCAAAATGTACTTTTTGAATTCCACTCCTCACCGATAGGAGGGCACTTATGTTTCTTAAAAACATACTACATGGTAAAGAAATAATTTTTTTGGGATGGTCTTAAAATTGATGTTCAAACATTTGTGAGAGAATTTTTGGTTTTCCAACAAAATAAGGTGGAAACAATTAATACCCCTGGTCTCCAACAACCACTTTCCATTCCAAGACAAAGGTGGAGAGAGGTATGGATGGATTTTATCATAGTATGAAGGAAAGAGTGTTATCATGGTGGCTGTATATAGACTTACCAAATATGCAAACTTCTTTGCATTATCTCACCCCTTCAAAGCAAGCATGGTTGCCAATTATTTTATGGGGACATTCCAAAAGCTACATGGTACTCCAAATATTATAGTAAGTGACATGGATCCCATGTTCAATAGAAATTTTTGGACTGAGTTATTTTCTTGTTTAGGTACTCAACTGGCTCATATCTCATCTTATTATCCTCAATATGATGGGAAAGAAGAGATCGTAAATAAATGTTTCAAAGGGCGTCTTCAGTGTTTTGCAGGTGATAAACAAATACAATGGGTCAAGTGGTTACCCTTGGAAGAATGGTGGCATAAAACTTCCTTCCATACATCCACAAAAATGACCCCATTTATGGCACTTTATGGTATCAACAATCCATTACATCTTCACTAAGATGCTCCTATAAGGTTGAAGTAGTCAAAGACCACATGGAGCATCATCAACAAGTTCTTCAACTCTTAAAGGACAACCTGAATCTAGAACAAAATTGAATGAAACAACAAGCATATCAACACCGTAGTGAACAAAGTTTTAATGTTGGGGATTGGGTGTTTTTAAGACTACAACCATACAAACAGATGTCCCAGAAGAACACAAAGAAGGATAATAAATTATCACCTAAATAATATGGTACCTACAAGGTGTTACAAAATATTGGTAGTATGGCCTACAAATTGGAACTACCTGCATTTTCATGAGTCCATCCAGTTTTCCATGTTTCTTGTTTAAAGAAGGTAATCAATGACAAGCTACCAGTTCAAACGATATTACCAGAACTTGATGGGGAAGGGAAAATCATCTTGTAGACTAAAGAAATCACTGAAATAAGAACTAGATAGCTTCAAAATCAACTAATTACAAAGTATCTAATTAAATGGAAGAACTTACACACATAAGATTCAACATGGGAAGATGAGTCCTTTATACAACAACATCCATAACTACTTCAATGTTGAGGACAACACTTTTTGAAGGGGAGGGGCATGTTAAGCCCTTAATGATCGCACATTACTCCATATAGTGTGGCGCATTACCCCCTATATTGTGGTGCATTACATATTATTTATGTCGGCTTGGTTCTATTGGTGGGTCTATTACTTTTTATTGTACACCTTTGTCTCCTATATATAGGAAGGAGATATTCTATCTTCTCTTGTGTACATGGTGGATTATGTAAGAAGGTTCCTCCCTTGAAGAGGATTTGTATTTATCTATATTATTCATTGTTAAGGCATGGATTACTCTCTTTGTTACGGAGAGAAATTCCTATGGCTTGGGATACCACAACAGACATCTAGACTCCAGAAATCAATCTTTCCCAATATGCAATAGAAATAAAAACATCTAACACTAAAGGATTGAACCTCGTACCTTATTCCGGACGGTTGAAGTAGATCCCCATTGAGCTTTCCAATCTTCAGCTTGAATTGTTATAGCATGTCCTCAACAACAAGTAAACAATACAAGCATACTATATTTCATGGTGTTAGATCTATTCTAGCATATATAATCGATAATGTAAAAGCATTTGACATATTCCAATGGATACAATATTCATTCAAATACACATTACTGGACAGGAAAATATATTTCTATTAATATGAATCAGAGATTACGAGTGACAACCTCTGACGGCACGTCTGCGAACCGAAGAAACTGAATCCCCCACTTGGGCCTCCACGACCTCAATCCTCCATCACTTCGATAGCAAGCTTACTAGCAAAAGGCAAGCTTGGTAAGAACACAATAGTGCTCCAAGGGACAAAGGGACGCAGACTCAAGCATAAGTTCTGGCAACAATGGAATATAGTTTCGATACTCTCAATTCTCTCTTATGCTTTCAATGTCTCAATGGTTCCTTTTATAGCTTTTCAAATGGATACTGAAAGGTCGAATCCGTGTGATCTCGAGGCATATGGAAGGCCAGGAGTCATATGAGTCGGATCCAAGTCAAGGAACGCTCCAAAGGATTTTGGACTATGTACACATCCCGATGTACGCGACTATAGAGGGAATATCCGCGTATGTACGTGGTTATCGGGGAAAAGGCCGCGTATATCATTTTTCTAATGTTTTTAGGGATGGTTAATGATACATCAAAAGACAAAAAATGGTCCATAGGGGCTAATGAGTTTGCAGCGGGACAGGGGAAGGCCATACAATGTGTGATTCACCTAGTGTGGTGAAATCCGCTATAACACTCTTATTGTATATTTCTCCTATTTTTATGCTATTTATGGGACTTGGTTTGATAACAATATCTATAAAGAACAAGATCTTCCATCTCTAGTTTCAATAACTTGAACCTTTAGTTGTTAAAATTCTCAATTTCTATTCTTGAATAGTGCTCCATTTTCCTTACACAATATTCATTTCACAAATATCTCAATCCAACACATGTTTATCATAGACCAAGATTCCCTTTCTCTTCATAGGACCATGATATAAACCCTAGAAACAAAGGCATCCCCCTAAATCTAATAAAATGATTCTCATACTAGATGAAGTACTTTGATACACCTTGTAGCAGGGATTTCTCCCTTGCTACAGTGCAAGAATGGCTACCTTTTGTCTATAGGACGGAAGGATAGGTACATGTATGGAAATGCAAAAAATAAATGGACCGAAAGCAAGAAAGAATAGAAAGACAAGAAACGGTTGGAAACCCCTCTGCAAACAATGTTAGGGCTTTACTCCAGCTACCTGCAAACAACTATTAAAAACAAAAGACCTGCAAAACAAGTTAAGAAACAAACCTGCAAGTAAATATGGGTTAGAAAACAACTAAGCTACTAAAGAAAATACATGAGCAAAGAATGGTATACCTTCTCTTTGGTGCAATGGGCCACCATGCCCTGGCTGGAAGAAGCACCTCTCTCTCTCTCTTGGCAATGGAGGAGTTGTGGATCAATGGGAGAATGAATGGATGAGAGGGGGGATGTGGGTGGTTTGAGAGACAAAGGGTCTTAAGGCATCCATGGGAAGCATAACAATATGCAACGGAGAAGTTTTTTGAGAGTGACCCCCACCCCTCTATTTATAGCGTTTTTGGGGATTTTTAGGGTTTTAAGCCCCTGGTTGGGGCTTTTAGCCCCTTCCGCCCTAACTTAAGCTCCTTTTTGGGTTCTTAGCTCCTTTTAGGGGTTTTATCCCCTTTTTGGAGGCTTTAGCCCCTAGGAGAACTTATTTAGGCTCTTTTTGGGTTTTTAAAGCCCTTTTGCTCATTCTTAAGCCTTTTTTAGGGTGTGGGGGTCTAATGGAGTGAAATGAGTTTTCGTGCATGGGTGTCCTTGGGTGGTGTAGGCCATGTAGAGCTGAGTGAGGGTTTTTTTGGGTTAATAGATTGCCCCCTGATGTGTGAGGGCAGGAGCTCATCGTATGGATGACATACATCATAGGATTTTCTGCGGAGAGGTGGTGCTTCCGGGGATGGGGCATGGTGGGTTTTGGTTTTTGTATTAATATGGTTCCCATCAATGGGTGAGATACAAATAATGTGTGACATGTATATGGACGAGGAGGGCATCCCCATGCTCGTGACAATGTCAAAATAATAATGTGATCTATGCTCTATAATACAAGAGCCGATCATATACAGCTGATGATACATAGTGGTTGCCTCACTGAGAAGTTGAATACAATACTAATTTGAAGAACTGCTACATTGGACCCATGGCATTCTCATGGAATGCTATATCTTCATGATTGATGGCCTGCTGGATCTGGAATGGTACATAGCTGTATGGACTCATTGATAGAGAGTCAGAGTCTCTTTGGTAGAAGTATGCTGCATCAATCATAAATCTATATAGAAGCACTGCTGGGGCTTCTGAACACTGTCTCCAATGCAACCCAGAAATCATAGGGGACATAACCTGCTTAGGTCCCTTGAATAAACTCATCAATGTGCTAGAGTTAGGTGAAATTTGGGGTCTTTGACCAAATACTGCATGGACCAACACCCTGTACGAATCTCAACAGTGTAATGATGTAGCTGGAGTCGAGCACGTGAGAAACAACCATCCCGAGAGGCACCAAGGACTCCTCTCAAGTGGTCCAAGGAACTCATAAATGAGGTTATTGAAACCAAGATACAAGGACCTCTAGGTCTATCCTTTGGAATATGTGTGTTGTCGTCGACAGAGGGAGACATGACCCTGGTCAAGGCAATGGTGTTTCCTTGACTAGAAGCGTGAGGGAGATAACCGAAAGATGTGAGACAATCTGTGGATTGACCCAATGAATGGGGGGGGGAGGGAAAGAGTTGAACAAGGGTAGGGGGAGTGTAGTAGACTCAAACTTCCTTTGTTCAGAGTATGATAGTAGGGTGGGCTAGGCAGCGAATGAAACTGACTCATGGGAATGGGATCATAGCTGTAATACCAGGAATGTCATTGCAGATGGGATCATAGCTGTAAATCGAGGTGACTTTCGGGAGGTCGTTCTGAAATTTGTTTGTTAAACATGATATGATGATCTCATAAGAATATAGAGGATGGAATTGTGAAACCAGTGGCATGAACAACATCTCAAACGGACTCCCTATGGTCCTGTTATGTTGAACGGGAGAAATTAGGTCAAATAGGGCCTATATAAGGGTGGGGACCACTTTGTGAGGTGTCATTTCACTGTTCACTGTGGATTTGGAGAGGTGGGACCTAAATCTTCATTTGTTGATTTCTCTTATTCCGACCGGTGGTTTCGAGTTCTGTGACTTGCAGGTAAGAGCTCTCACTGAATCTCTTCTTTTTGGTGGTTTACATTCTGCATTTGGTCACCCGAAGGTCCTCCATGAGCTTGTTGGGGTTTCATGGAGCCAAGTCGCACCTTTTGAAGGAAAAAGAGTGACCTGGTCACACCTGTAAGGCATTTTTGAGCGACCTGGTTGCTCATTTTTCCCAAACAAGTGTGATTTGGCCTCTGGGGGATGTTTTTTGATGAGAGCAGTGGCTGACATCTTTTTTTTGCTTGTGCAGGATGTCTGAGATCAAGTGGCGGGAGAGAGACTGCAAATACCTCTAGAAGGTGTCATTACGAGACAGGAATGTGCGTGATACACTGGCCCGTTGTGGTTTACTGAAGTTCATGAGGATACCCCTCATGAAGAGCTTAAGTTTGCTGCTGCAAATGCTGGTGATTTTGTGGGATGTTGAGGAGGAGGTCTTCCTCTTCCAGGGCCAACGCATTTAGATCATGCTAGTGGATGTATACTTCCTGACTGGGATTCCTATGTTGGGAGTTGTTGGTGACTTGGCATCGGTGTTGTCTTGGGGGGAGACATTGGAGGATCTATGTGATAGGCATTGTTACGCTACGGCGTATGTGCGTGGCTCCTATATCCTAATGTGTGACATCGAGGATGTGTCGACATGGGCGGTGGCGACATTACTGTTGCATATCTTGGGTTCCATGGGGAGCCACAAGATATCTAGAGGGTAACTTCAACTAGTAGAGTGTGCTATGGGAGGCACATATTATGGATAGGCTCAGATGTATCGTCAGGCTGTTCGGCATCGGTTGAACAAGTCGAAGGCATATGGAGTAGGATTTTGTTTTCGCTCATTTCTCTGTGCTTTATTTTTTGAGAAAGTACCTACACTGCGTCCGCACCGGGCTATGCAGGATAGTGGTCCACGGGAGCCGCGGATGTACCGATGGTGTCAGATGATGATACGAGAGGGTGGCAGCAGAGTGGGTCGCTTCTTTACTGAGGAGCTGTTAGAGCAGTGGCATCAGCTTCTAGTGGTGATTGAGGAGTACCCGTATGTGGATATGAACTATCATGGGGACCTCGAGATGCCCCGACCTCCAGGCCAAGCGTGGGGACTAGCCAGTATGTATACGTGATGTTTTTATGTTCATCTTTATACATAGTGTAGTTGAGCTGGTTGATAGTTGTATGTTGATATGTGTGGACTGATGGTGTCCTTGTTTGTGTATACAGATATTGGTCCCCTCCTGCCGCCCGAGCATCGGAGGCGGGTGGTTGCCATGGCTCCTATGGCCGTTCCTGCTAGGAACCCTTGCAGGAGACGACAGGAGATGGATGGATTGATGCCGCATCTGGAGCAACTTACTACTGGGGTCTCTGATGATGGATGGCAGCATCTGAGCAGTGATATGATTGCTTCTATTCATAGTTTTCTTCCAGAGTGGACTGCTGTGATGAGGAGGATGGATATGGCCTGTGAGCACATTCATCAAGCAGCGATAGGTGATCTTCCTGCAAAGGATGAGTCTTCTGAGGAAGATGATGATACTGATTCAGATTAGCAGCCTAGTGGGGCTGCCCCTAGTGCGTTGGTGCACTTAGGAGTTTTTGTGTCGCTATGTATATCCTGCTGAGAAAGCATATGTGGCTTCTCATTTTGTACTAGACATATTTTGGACATGCAACTTATTTAGATATATATTTTTGATGCACGTGGATGTGCTTTTATTGTTTTATATATGTGAGTCTTTTTATGATGATGTGGAATGAAATGCCTAGATGATGTATTATTACACTTGTGTGTGTGTTTTTAAATGTGATTATGCATGATGTTATGGTTGTATTTTTCCTATATGCGATTATGAATGTGCCAGTTTAGAATGTCATTAGCCATCTGATCTGCTACACTATTGAGGTTTTTGGGAACATGTGTGAACGTAATGGACTCAAATGCTCTAACCATCTGCGCAGGAATTTTCTAAAGAGGCAGGGATCACGTACCCAATAGTAGTTGTTCAACTAAGAAACAAGCAGCTGGGAGTCTAAGAAGACATCGAGATGGTTA
The DNA here is from genome assembly GCA_001517045.1 of Pseudotsuga menziesii. Classification (NCBI taxonomy): domain Eukaryota; kingdom Viridiplantae; phylum Streptophyta; class Pinopsida; order Pinales; family Pinaceae; genus Pseudotsuga; species Pseudotsuga menziesii. Next base: position 297,309 of record LPNX010882811.1, on the reverse strand, counting down.
ACACCTAAATGGAGAGCGGCGACCAAGAGGCCATTGACACCATCGTACTCAGCCTGGTTGTTGGTCACACTGCCCACTCATATGTCGTCGATATGGATCAGCTCGTGCGGCGGGGAGTAGATGAACCATGCAACCAAGGCAAGGTTTGGAGACCATCTGCTTTCTCCATCAGCAAATCCCATATACCGGTCTGAGGTATGATCCATTTGGAGCAATGAGGGGAAACGATACATAAGACTCACTTCTAAAAAATGCTAAAACAAAAAAGGAGAAAGACTATATTACAAGATGTACTGTAGTCACTCAAAGGGGTGACATTAGAGGGAAATTCGTTTGGAATTTCAGGGGATCAACGGTCATTCCTTTGTGTGACACGATGAATCCTAGGAGATGGCCCATTGGGACATGGAAAATGCACTTGAAAGGGTTCAAGCGAATTTCGTACTTGCGACATCGTAGGAAGACTTGCCGCAAGTCATCTATGTGCTATGCTTGCTTCTGCGACCGCGTAATGAGGTTGTCGAGACAAACCAACATAATGTGAACAAGGTCGAGGAAGCAATGTGTCATGGCGTGCTGGAAGGTGGATCCAACATTTTTCAGGCCAAAGGGCATGACTCAATACATGAATGTGCCCCACGAGGTTTTAAATGCCTTCTTATAATGATCTTCTTTCCGGATCTGGATTTGGTTATATTCGGAAAATCCATCCATGAAGGAAAAGGCCTCATGTCTGGTGCATGCATCGATAATATGATCAATGAAGGGTGTTGGAAAGTTGTCTTTGGGACACGCCCCTTTGAGATAGTGAAAGTCTGTGCAAATGCAGATGGTACCCTGTTTTTTATTCATAGGAACATGATTAGAAACCTAAGTGGTGTAGGCGATGGGGTAGATGAAGCCGGCTGTGCGTAGCTTGTCTATCTTGGCTTTGACCACGGCCACTTTGGAAGGATGGATGGGCCATTGCTTTTGATGTACTGGGGCCACATCAGGCCATGTGTCAATGTGGTGTTCCATGATGGATGGATCTAAGCTGGGAATTTTAGTGTAAGACCAGGAAAAGATGTCACAGAATTCTTGGAAGAGAGATTTATAGGCAGTGACTTCTTCCGGGGAGCAGGATGCCCCCAACATGATTTCTTCAACAACCTCAAAATTGGTTGAGATGTTGAATTTTATGGTTGGTGAGATGTTGGCCATATTTCCTTCTTCGAAGGCATCTTGTGCCGGAATGGGGTTTTTTAACTAGTCGCCTTTCCCATGTATGAAATCTTTGGTTTCCACGGAAAACTAGTCAGACTGTGACACAAGTTCTTCGGAGAGGAAGAACGAGCGATGGTGCATGTCGTCCCATGGGTATTCTGGGACGATTAAAGCTTCAAGTATCTCCTCATCATTGCAGAAGCAATGAAGAGACAGGTCTGATGTACCGTCGTTGGAGGTGGAGACGAGCGGGTCAGTTGAACTGGATATCATGTAAATAGACATGGTGTCTGAAGAAGGAGGTGGGGGGTGAACTTCTTCGATCAGGGTGATCTCAGACTCAAGGGAATGTTGAAAGAGGTCGGCTAAGGCCATTCAAAACTTGGGCAAGTCTTGGCAATGGTGAGAATAATGTCCATACAAACCATAGAGGGCACAAGCATGTTTTGTTCTCAGTGACTTGTTTTTTACGGTTGGCGCGCTTAGAAGTTCAACCACGGGGAGGTTTTCATTTGTATCCATGGTGTCCATCGCACGCAGATGATTGGGATTTCAGGGAAGTTATGAGTTGGATGGCCCTGTTTCTCATAGATGGCGTAAGGTGGGATCTACTGAGGTTCTACAGTAGCTTTCGCATTCTTGCTCCTGACCCTTTTCGGGTGGGGTGGTGCTGGTGCGGGTGTGGTGGTTGGTTTTTGCAGACTGGGTGGAGGATGGGACTTGACTGCAATGGGCTGCACAGGTGTTAAGACTACCTAGGGAATTGATGGTTGAGTTAGTGGATCAAGATACCACATAGGAATTCCCAACGTAAAGTTGGGTAGGTTCAGGGTGGCCATTACCGGCTTGCTCATGACCCCAAGTGGGGGAAAAAGGAAGGGAATTGTATGGAATGGAGAGGAGACCAGATAAATCCCTACTGGTTGAATGTGGGGGTGCAGTTGTGGTTGTGGCTGCACATAATTCTACGACTGCGGATGATGTTGCGGCTGCTGTTGATGTTGCGGCTACGAACGGTGTTGTGGTTGCGGTTGGGGCTGCAGCTGCGATTGTTGTTTGGGTGTGGCGGTGCTGGATGAGAGCATGCACAATTTCGTAGACTCATTTTGTGTCGGTGGTGGTGACACTAAGGGGAAATGAGTCGTCATGGTGGTATTGACAAACAACCCAGGACCCACATTCAACAATGGGGAGGCTGGTGTGTTATCAACCATGGTGTTGATAGCAGGGACAACATTGGCGTCTGTGGTCATCCCTTGTGGCTCAATGGTGTTGATGGTAGGGATAACGTTGGTGGGTGCCGTTAACCCTTGGGGATCGTGATAATTGAGTTGATCAACCATCACAATCTTCCCTTCATGGGGGAACATCATGAGATGAAAGATAGTTGATGCGACAGCTCTCATGGCATACATATAACTTCTTCTGAGGACAAGGTTATAGTCCAATTGAGCGTTGACAACCTCTATGTTAATCAGAACTGTCTTCCTGGCTAATGTGATGGGGACATGGGGGAGGATTCCTTGGGATTTAGTGGGATGGCCATCATAATCTCACAAAGTTGTGGAGGATCATTGCAGAATTACGGACCCAAGTTTCTGCCAGACTAGGGTAGACATAATGCACGTAGATGCCCCCCTCATCCACTATGCACCAGTGCACAACCAGATTCTAGATAGAGAGTGGGATTTGAAAGGTGATGGTTGATGGCATGCGTGGTTCTCCATTCTTCATTTCGAATGTGATCAACTTGGAGTCAGAGAGGTCTACAGCCCCAAGGGCGGCTAGTAAGGATTTCCACTACATTGGGCACGTTTTAAGTACCTCAAGAGCGGAGATGGCCATTGGTGTTTGGGTCAAATCATCCACGATGCTATAGATGACCGCAGCTCTAGCCATGGCGTTATTGGAAAATCAGCGTATGGGGGGGTGGGGGAAAGGGGTAACTAGAGAGGTGCATTGACCAATTTGGATGTAGATGCCACTGATATGTCAGTGGGTTCGGTGGTGGTTCCGTACTGATTCCATCTAGTTTGCAGGTTGACCTCTTCAGTCGTCATGGCTAGTAGGTGGTGGACACCTGTTTCAGCCGTGGGAGGTGCCCCCGGAGAGTTGGGATTAGGTTGGGGAGGGGTTGTGGTTACCACCAATCCTTGGACTGGTAATGGGTTCTAAAGCACCATAGGAGGAGGTCCTTGTGGTGCCGGGTTGGCTTGGGCTTGGTCCATTGTGTTGGTGGCATGTTGAACCTCATTCCAAATGGCCTGCTTCACGTGACCCATGAATGGACACTCGAATGTGTAGTGCCAGTAGACCTCACAGAGTGTGCATGGTTGGTTTGTACGCAACGGATCGTTTCGTCTCGGTGCATTTGGTCGTGGAGGATTTTGGGCTGGTCGGTTTGTCGCGGTATTGTTGGGAGGGTTTGGTTGTTGAACGCCTCCTTGCGGTTGATTATTGGCTTGGTTCTGGGGCCGGTTATTCCTAGCTTGCCCTTGTTGATTATTGGGGGCTGGATGGTTGGGACGGTTTTGTTGTGCAAATACTTGTCCCAATGGAGCAGGTGGAGCAGGGGCAGGGGCTTGACCCACTTGCACTGGTGGTGCATAATAAATTTGGGTGGGTGGCAGTGCCACAAATGTGGGCATTTGCCCTATGTATTACTGTGTATTCCATGCCAAATTCTGAGCCTGCTGCGGTGGCGCAGGTTGTGCATAAGAAGTTGTTGCTCTGGACTGGGACATCGTTCTTGCATAGTTTGGAGTTTGGTTTTGGTAGGAAACACTGACATTGTTTCTTGGCTGTGGTGGAACTGTAGGTGGTGTTGGATGATGTTGTGGCTATTGGGAGACCAAGCCTATGATGCCATCTGTAGCATGGGATGCCCTCGGTGCATCCCAGTAGGAGGTACTCGCATGGGGAGCATCTGGAATGATGGTGTAAAGGTATCCAGACTGGGCATAGATTAGGTCAAACTATTTGGCTTTTAGTATGGCCTCCTCTTCAGATTGGGGACGTTCAGATGTGAGGTCCTTTGCTATGGGTGGGAGCAAGGTTTTGAGAAACCAATCCAGGAATATCCTATTGTCAAGTTGGATTTTACACAAACTGTGGCATCGCTACCACACATGGATGTGGTCAGTTATATGGGTCGCAGTGTTCTGGCAGTAGGATAACAAGATCTCCATCCTTCGTCATATCTGATGGGGAGTTGGAATATTGTAGGAATATGAAAGCCAGGGAGTTGAAGTCTGGGTCCTTGGCTCGTGGTAGCTCAATGTACCATTTGGCTGCAGCACTTGTGAGGGTGTGTTGGAATAGTCTTAGCCTGATCAAATCATATATGATGCTATTTGATGAGCACCATAGATGAAATGTCATGATGTGGTTTTGGGGACACTCCCTTGCCTTCCCTTCAAACTTGGGAATGTCTGAGGGAAGTTTGGTTGGCATGGGAGGCCAAAAGGTTTGATGGTGGATGGGGTTGTTTGTCAATCGAGCCAAATCAGGCAAGTTAAGATGAGCCATGAAACGTAGATTTGATCCTAGGTTGATGTGAGATGGGGAAGGTATGGTGGTGGGGTTTGTAGGTGCATAATGTACCTGCATAGGTAGGGGTACTGGTGGTTCCATTGTAGATGGGCCAGTGCCCCCAAGTGTGCTGTGAGGGATAGTGTGGGTGGAAGGGACATTGCCCCCATGTATGACAAGAGGGGCAGTGTAGGTGGAAGGGCCACTGTCCCCATGTGTGACAGGAGGGGCAGTGTAAGTGGAAGGTCCACTGCCCCCATGTGTTGCAGGTGGGACAGCTTGAGTGGTTACTATGGGTGATGGCAGCTGACTGATCACAGTTTGAATAACCATGTTGGGGCCACCTGTAGGGTTGTTGGTGATAATTTGTGGTGTGGACATGGGTCCATTAGCGATTTCTATACCAAAAAATGGGTTTGTGCCAGCCATGGGGCTTGATGGTGTAGTGTGCAGGTCTGGTTCAAACTAATATGGGTCTCAATTTGAATCAGAGGCTATGTGGCCTTCTGATGGTGTGAGAGGTCATCTAGAATGGTCTCGACAGTGTCAATTCAATGGCCCAAATTGTGGTGGTTCACCTCTTAGGTGTGAGGAAGAGCGTGAGGGATCAATTGTGTTAGATTTATGTATCAAATTGGTGGAAATGATTTTTTGGACCCCAGTTTCAAATGGCTTCCTATTGGTTGCAGGTGGTCACTCGGCCACCAAGATTGCCAGAAGACAATGCTTGGCTTTTCCCTCACGGGCGTTCTACTCAATCGGTGGGGGTCGTTGCCCGTTTCGCTTGGCAATTCCTCTTAGCAGCCAACTACTTTGGGGTTCCCGTGGTACTCCTCACAATGATTTTCTGGGTTGATCCCAAGTACTTCCCATGGTTGAGGCAGTCAGGGACTTATGTCCTCAAAGACTGCAGATTTTTGACTTAGTGTAAATTTGTAAATTTTAGTGGCTCTCTTAGCGTCATGAATTGAGTTGGGTTGATTTACATGGTATGGTGTGTATGTCTTTTTGTTTTTTTGTTATGTAGTGGCTGCAAATGGTTTCTGAATATTCCACAGAGTTCATCATATTATGGTTAAAAGTAGTAAATAAATAGAAATTTTGTAGACAGATACCATTTTTTACCCTGAATTGTGATAGCCTAACTAGGTGAATACCTTACACCTATATTCTTCTTCAACCAGGAGAAGGTGCTGGGCTCTCAACACAATGGGGCTAAGCCCATCCGTAGATCCATAGGTCACCTCCCGGATTCAAGGTTGGTCAACAGGGAGGGCGCTTAGCACCGTGAGAAGCCCTCCTTCTCTACCTCGTCTACCTTCTAAGTCATCTGTTCTTAATGGTTTTGAACAATATTGGGTGAAGGGCCTATTACTATATGATCTATGCCCTTCGTCTTATCCCAGAATACCCCGAAGGGTGATGACTGGGTAGAGGAGGAAGGGTAAGCAAGATTCTTGATTTTAGGTAAGTTTTAGTTACGATAGATTCATTAACCCATTAATTTTTTTTTTTAACTTACACTTAGTTCTGTGAATGAATATGCAGTAAAATAAAACAGAAACATAAATCAACTTACACTTAGTTTTAGTTACGATAGATTCATTAACCGATTAATTTTTTTTTTTAACTTACACTTAGTTCTGTGAATGAATATGCAGTAAAATAAAACAGAAACATAAATCAACAATTCGGATGGACAGAGGCTGCTGAGACACACTAGCAGTCCCTAGTTATTAAAAATCAACTTCTGAGTGACAGGTCGCACGTTTCGAGTCAAATGTTGCGAGGGGTTCGCCAATTTTTTCTAGAAATAGGCGAGAGGGTCGCACAGATTTCACAGACAGAAGTAGTTTGTATTTCTGAAGGAAGTCACACATTTTGGGGGAAAAAGGGCAACCTGGTCGCACCTATGAGGCCTAAATGAGTGACTTGGTCCCTTGTTTAGGCCCGATAAGTGCGACCTGCTCCGGATTGGGGTTTTCTTTGATCCTGAGTCAGATTCGGCCGACAGTAACCTGTACCTGTGGCCAAATAGACTCGGATTTTCCTTGTGGAGGATTTGGCAGTAACATAAACTAAAAATAAATAGGATTTAAACTATATTTGACAATAAATTTGACCTAGGGCAAAAACTAAACTAAAACTTGAAATTAAAAAAAAAACAGACCTAAGGATCCTGTGGGATCGACCTGGTATGGATGCCAATTCTATAGCAGGGATTTCTCCCTTGCTACAGGGCAGGAATGGATACCTTCCATATATAGGATAGAAGGATAGGTTCCTGTATGGAAATGTAGAAAATAAATGGACTGAAAGCAAGAAAGAAAAGAAAGACAAGAAACGGCTGGAAACCTCTCTGCAAACAATGTTAGGGCTTTACTCCAACTACCTGCAAACAACTATTCAAAAAAAAAGACCTGCAAAACAATTTAAGAAACAAACCTACAAGCAAATATGGGTTCGAAAACAACTAAGCTACTAAAGCAAATACATGAGAAAACAATGGTATACCTTCTCTTTGGTGCAAAGGGCCACCATGCCCTGGCTAGAAGAAGTGTTGATCGGAATATTTCACCTCCTGTGGACAACAAGGTGTTCCACTGGTCTGAATGGTTCAAATCCAGAACAAATAGATCATAGATCTTGATAACTCCCCCTAGACGCTGTAGATATCTGGAATACAAGGCTTTGATAGTTCACCTGTGTACCTGCAAAAGAGTTCAACACGAAACATATCAAAGCAACCAGAATATGATCTACTAATCTATGCTAGTGACTAAGGAATCTAGCAATATATATCTGAAATCAAAACATCGACAATATATATGGAACATAAATTCAACTTGCATTAGAAATATGAAGAAGTTTACAACCAAGCCTTAGTGTTGACATGCATCTCCATGAAACCAGCTCTTCATCCCCAAAATCTCTGACTCTAGATCTCTATGCTCTCTCTAAATGATCTTGGGTCAAGAATCAGTCCAACAGCATAACAATACCTTCAATGTTCTCCCCTCAACCATGGATATGAGCTCATATTTATAGGGCTTTAATGGATAGAGATGGTTGAGAAATTAGTGGGTGAGGTGGCCTTTGAGATCCTAGGATGAGGGATCTCAAGCTGAACCAACCCATAGTAGTAGGGATCTCAAGGCTTATCATTTAGAAGCCTCAATAAGATTCTCTTTTCACCCTTTTACCTAGGGTACCACGCTTCTCCTTCTTTGACAGAGCGGTTTTGGTAATAACCGCCTATGGACCAAGGGTGACAGGCGGTGGCACCGCTTTTGGAAAACCGATGAAAAGCGATGCGAACAGGGTTACCACTCCTGGATAAGGGATGATGAGCGGTGCTGGGAATTTGTATGATAGACTGATAAGAAACCACTTAGTCTTCACTCCAGAAGCTAGGATTCTAGGGCAAGTAGGTATGTCAAAGGTCTTATCACATGATGGTGACAGGATTTTGGTATAACAGGATGCCCCCCAAAGCATGAGTCTTAGAGTGATACAATAAACAAGAGCTTTGAGAACAAGTTGTTTCCAGGAGATGAAAATGTTGGCTCGATTGGAGTATGCAGTCAAGTAGGCATTTGCAGTACATCAGTACATTGACTCATAGACATAAGTAACCAAAATCATAGCTGGAGACCAATACAAGGTGGATCCAAGAGTGGAATAAACAAGCATGGCTACTAGAATACAGCGTAGATCCATGTGATAGAGGACTCAAACTTGGACATAGCTACCAGATATACAACATAGATCTATGTCATACAGATGCAAATTTGAGCATAGCCACAACCATACAAATGTGGATCCATGCTATAAATACAAAACTCCATCGCAACCTGGGGAAAATCAATGAGCGCTTTTAAACAGATACCTAGGGTCTTCGTCTTATCTTCCACAAAGTATGATTCTATCCATGTGATTACAATGATCTGAAGTCAAACATGGTAGAAACCACTTGATTACCAACCAATGATGTGAACTATTAACAAGTGCGAGGGAGATCACCATTAATGTCAATGATTCCCAAGGTACCCTAGTACAATCTACTGAGTGTGAATAGATGTCCTGATGTCGAACACCTAGTCGATTCTATCGATCAGAGGTCAATGATGTGAACCAATGTCGAGAGCAAGAGAATATGTCATTAAGGCATACAGATCTCAAGGTACTGAATATTGTTTCTAAGACTATTTCCCAGATGATGAGCTGACGTCGACGGGAATAGTCTCATCGAAGGAGGGCCATGATGAGTCCCACATCGACGACACGAAACTTGGAACATAGTTCTAGAATGATGTGAACATAGTAACCATATGATTGAATCAAAGATACTGACACAAAGGCTGTGTATACTGCAGAGGTAAGACTTCTTCAGATTCCCTTTGAACATCGGGCGGCATGACAAAATGACTTGGCAGCATGACTAGACAGGACAGATACACAGTGCGATAGTGGACAATGCATTCTTTTGAAAGACTCAAAGGATTGACATGACTCATGAAAGTGGATCATCATGGAGATCAGATGAATACCCAATTGACTGACATGATTGTGCAGACAAGTGCCATGTTCAAAGGTAACGACAAACAATTGCCATTATTTGCAAAATGATTCCCTTTCCCATTTCCCCCATCATGATTGATAAGTGCCTCTTTTCGGTTTTTCGAGTTCAAAGAGGGTAACAAACACTCGATATAGCTTGTTAGAAGACAAGTCCAATCTTGGCATGTTTTACTAACCTAAGAGAGGATGGGTTTCATTCCCAAAACAGCTCTCTCAATGTTTAATTTAACAAGTCCACTGAAAGAAAACTCGGTGTCGTTCATGTTTAGAGAGTCTAAAAGAAAACAAAAGAAGACTCCATGGGGGTCCTTTTTCGTATGATTTAGTCTCTAAGGCCTGAAAAAGTGTAAAATCATACCTTAGAGAACTCTTCCAGTCATGATTGGCTAGAGCGTTCCTTTCCCGTAAATAGTACTATTCGAACCGAGAAAGATATAACCTACCGTCAGATAGATGACTCTTCAAATAATTTAACAAGAGTGAAGAAGACAAGATCACTCGACGATCTTTTCATATTTAGGGAGTCTAAAAAGGGTTTAAAGAGAAATCCACGAAGTTTCTTTACACAATGTCATTTTTTACGAGCCTGGAAAATTTCGGAAATAGACTCGACTATATTTTCATGTTTAAGGAGTCTGAAAGAAGATGTGAAAAGAAGACTCCATAACGTTTCTTTACACAATATGGTATTTTACGATCCTGGAAAGAAACTTGAACTAGACTCGAAAATTTGATACTAGATTTTAATGAGTGTGACAAAGCATCATAATAAATGCTCAACGGCCTTTTTCGTTTTGTGAAAGTACAAAAAATCCATAAACAAAATTTCCAAAGATTTTACTAAAGTCAACCTGTAGACGACTCATAAACAAGTGTTAAATGCATCCAAAATCAACATTATAGGATTATGACAAATATATTTTGACTAGAACATGATGTAATATCAAAACTATACTAAGCTAGACCCAAAAAATGTCTATATAGGGCAAGTAAATAGTAAAAAAAACCAAAAATTTCACTATTTACCTCTTGGCAGAGAACACTTGGAGCATTTTTTAGCTAGATCTTCCACAACTGATACTGGGAGTTTCCATCGTCTGCTTTTAGTCTCGTCAGTTGCAGGTAAGAGCTAAGACCTTCTTCTTTCATTTCATAGCTTTCATTTTGGGATTTGATGGGGTTTTAGGCCTATTTGGCAAGCCCTAAAATCCTATTTGTGGGAACAGCAGATACCCCTTGCGGGATAGGCGGTACCACCCGAGAACTGCGCCAAAGACAAGGTGAACAGGTGATGCCATTGCCTGTCTCCAGTGGAGCACAGGCAGTGCCAGCCATGGAGAAATTTAACCAATGATATATACAAAACTAGCTCATTCTTTTGATTTATAATGATTTAAGGATGATATTGATGTATACCATTATTGTTTTGGCAGGTCTAGGCTTCCAAAATATGGTGATATGGAAGGAAAGAACTCATGATGACGAGGATGCCGCTGCTGAAAGGAGTCCATTGTGTATTGCTGCACTCCAGAACTGTGGATTTCTAAAGTTATTTCGGACACCAAGCATGGTGTCCCATGAGAGACTACTGGAACACATACTGAGAATGTGGAATCCAGAACAACAGTATTTCGAGGTGGGGGCACATATACTTACAGTGGAGGTAGAGGAAATCTACTTTCTGATTGGCCTATCGAGACGAGATGCCCCTGTCTCACTGACAGGCTCCCATGGCGGGGAAATTACCACCAGAGATCTCATAGATCGACACTGTGCACTAGGTACAAGTACATTGGGGAAGAAAATCCCCATCAGGGCAGTGACATACAGGGCTCTACGGATCATTTTTTTCACTATGTAGAGGGTGGCAGGGAGCCAAGGTGTACATCAGGCTTCCAGGGCACATATGCTGTATTCCCTAGAGGCAATGGCACCTACGGTGTTCAACTGGGTGGAAGCATTGCTTCCAATCTTCAAGGATCAACTGATTAAATGTCGGTAGGGAGAGCTGAAGCAATTCGGCTTTGGTTCCATCTTAGCTTGTTTCTTCTTTGAGTGGGTCCCCTAGATGAGGCCTTAGGTGACCTTTCAGAGTTTGAGAGCATGGGACCCTCACATGTTGAGTGAATTTCGGTAATGCATTCTTCAGATGGCTGCGGGATTAGATGCTCATGGTCGAGGACTATGCCTATGCGGGCACATATTTTACAGGTGATCCCGACCTACCACTCCCGCCTGGAGGGCAGTGGGGAGACATTGGTAAGAAACAAGAAACCCTAAAGATGAAAAATGTTTTTATGTTTTTTATGTTTTATATTTTTTTTATGATAAGTGACGAGACCCGTTTGTCTTCATGAAGATGTTGGAGCAACGAGGCCTGGAGGAGCATCTCCATTAGATAGGTGAGTTGGAGCTCACTTTGTGCCACATGGTGATGATATCACCGGGGAGCTAGAGGAGAACCTCGAGAGGTTGATTCTGGACATCCCAGATGCTGACATAGATGATCTCCTGACTAGATATCAGAGATCTACGATGGGAGTACCAGGCCGATTCAGTAGGCTACTTTGCAAGGTGGCTCGAGCAGTGATGTGCTATCATGAACACGACTAGTAGATGAGACATGTATACTGAAAGCTGATAGCTTCAGGATTTTGTATGATGATTTTTCCTAAAATCCTACGTGCTTCAGAACAGGTCTCGGGACCTATTTTTGTAACATTTTTCATATATATATATATATATATACACAGACTTTTACATGATGTTTATACGTTTCAAATAGATGAATGCATTTTCTATGAGTTCTATGTGTCTTTAAATGTTTATTTACAATGTACCATGTTTGATTAACGTCATGAATGGGCAATATGCCAATCTAGGATGTAATTAGCCAATGAATCAGCAACTACATTATGTTCCCTAGGGATATGCCTATATGTAATGGTTCCAAATGATCTTTCTAACAAATGTACCCTTCGAAAGAGGCGGAGGAGCACTGGGTTCCTAATGGTGTAGATATGGTTTAAATGACAAACCACGAGCAGAGAGTCCATCAAAACTACTAGATCACGGACATCCTGGGAGGCAGCTTCAGTCAGAAGACTGATGACTGCTTCATACTTGGCGATGTTATTAGTAGAGGGACTTAAGCAAACTGCTCCTAAACTAACCAAATATTCAGCTGGGGAATAGAGAACCCAAGCAGCCAAGGCTAGATTCAAGGTGTGGCGGTAAGCACCATCAGCGAAGCCATAGAAAGCCATCTACATGACCAAAACATGGTATAAATAGATGCAGGCACCCAATCTCAAAACTATCTTGAAAATACTGAAAACACATTGAAAGTCAATCTATATATACAAGATACCATCCAAGAAGACCTAGGCATAGTACCTTTTCAGGTACAACCCATTGTGAGGTTTCCCTAAAGGGATTCCATCATAATCTACAAATTCATAGGCTCCTTTCTCTAACACCTTGGAAATAATGAAAGGTCCATACCACATAGACTCGAACTTACCCTTTCCTAGCTTGTCATATCTCTGGTCATAAGTCAAAACTAGGTCACCCTCATTGAAAACATGAGGCTGGACAGATTTAACGTACTGCGCCTTGACGCGTTTCTTATGTGCCTCATTAGCTAAGGCATCATCTCTACGAGTCTCATCAAGGTTATTCAAGTACAAAAATCTCGTTTCCTCTGCGGAAGTGTCTGGGAGAAGTTTGACGCCAAGTTGTAAAGATGGAATCTGACATTGGATAGGCAAGATAGCTTCAAGTCCATAGACAAGCTGGAATGGCATGAAACCAGTAGCTGTTTTCACAGAAGTCCAATAAGCCCAAAGAGCGGAAAAAAAAAACGAGATGCCAATTGGATTTATGATCTCCAACCATCCGACGAAGCATAGTTTTCAAAACCTTGTTAATGGCCTCTACCTGACCATTAGCTTGCAGATAATATGGCATAGAGTTTTCATGGTGAAAACCTAGCTTGGCACTCAATTCCTCCATCATTTGATTACAAAAATGGGATCCGTGATCAGTGACAATGGACTGCGGAACTCCAAATCTAGCTATGATATGATTGAACAAGAAGAGAGTGGAAGTATTACCATATTCTGCATATGTAGGCATGGCCTCAGCCCATTTTGTAAAATAATCCATGGCTACGATGATGTAACCATGCCCCACGGCTGAGGTAGATTTACAATGCATGAAGTCAATCCCCCATTTTGAAAAAGGGCCAACGACAATGACGGGGTGAAGCAGAGTAGGATGGGTGTGCTTTTTGGGATAAAAATGTTGGCATGGTGGGAATTTCTTAACAACCTCATGACAGTCTTTGAAGACAGAAGGCTAGAAATAGCCAGTGTGAAGAATTTTCTGGGCTGTAGCCATCCCAGATAAATGACCGCCACATGCTCTAGAGTGGCAATCATTTAACACATGTTCAACCTCCTCATGAGTGAGGCATCGCCGAAGAATGGAGTCAATCCCACGTCTATATAAGGTATCATGCAAGATGAGGTATTATTTCACATGGTGACGAATGCAACAATGATCATCATGAGATAGATGCAGCTGAAAATGCTGGGTTTGGAGATAAATCAACAAATATCCATACCAAGGATCAGTAGTGCTAATTAGGAACAGGAATTCATCCAAAAATGAATCGCTGGGCTCAGATTCTGTGGTAGCACAGGGAAGGTCACATATAATCTCATTGAAAACCAAGGATTTCTTTGATGTAGCCTTGGAAAACTCAAGATTGAACTCCTGAAGGATGATGATCCAACGAGAGTACTTGCCCCTGAGTACCTAACGAGTCAGAATGTAGTACATCGGGTTCTGGTCTGCCAATACAGTGGTAGTGCGAAGCAAAATGTAGTGACAAAATTTTTGCACAACAATGACCGTGGCCAAAGCTAGCTTCTCCACATGTGAATAACGGGTTTCATAATCAATAAGATTCTTACTAGCATAATAAATCACATGCTCCTAACCGTGGAGATTGTCCTGCACTAAAACCATGGCGATGGTAGTAGCGGAGGCAGCAATATACAAGAGAAAATCTTTTGAATAGTCCAGGGGGTGTATCACTGGTGAATGAGTCAGAGCATGCTTAAGACTATCAAAGGCACGTTGGGCCTGGTCATCCTAGAATAATGGAGTGTTCTTCTTGAGGAGACGCATATAACCGTGCATTTTCTCAGCGAAATTGCACATGAAACGGTGGAGAAAGTTTGCCTTCCCCTGCAAACTTTGGAGTTCAAGGATGATGGTTGGGGTTGGTAGATTAATGATGGCAGAAATCTTCAAAGGATTGATCTGGATGCCATCTTTGGATACCAAAAATCCAAGCAGACATCGCGTCTCAACGCAAAAAACACATTTATGTGGATTGAGCCGTATATTATAATGACGACATCTCAGGAATATGTCTCGAAGATGACCAGGGTGGTCCTCCCATCGATGTGAATGAGTAGGGAGGTTGTCAAGGTACGGTTCAACAATATGTTTAATGTCATGAAATGCATAGGACATCGCACGCTGGAACATGGCGCCAGCATTTTTCAAGCCGAAAGGTAACTTCTTATACGCAAAGGTTCCCCATGGGAAAATGAATGTCGTCTTATGCTGATTGGCGGGCAATATCTCAATCTAATTGTAGCCAGAGAAGCCATCCATGAATGAAAAGATGACACTTCCAACACAATTGTCGATAATCTGATCGATGTACGGGGTAGGAAAGTTGTCTTTGGGACAAGCTTTTTTTAAATCCCTAAAGTTGATACAGACTCTAATTGTGCCCTGCTTTTTGTTGACAAGGACAACGTTTGATGCCCATTTCGTCAGAGGTACAGGATAAATAAAACCATCTTTCAGAAGTTTCTCAATCTCATCTTTAATAGCTGTGGCCTTCCTAGGATGGGCTTGCCTAAGTTTCTGCCTGACAGGTTTAGCTGTGGGATAAGTTTTAATCTCATGGATCATAATGGAAGGGTCAATACCCGACATCTCTTCATAGGACCAGGCAAAAATATCACAAAATTCCTTAGAAAGTTCCTTATATGCTTCAAATTCATCTGTGGAGCAGTTCTTCCCAACATAAACATGCTCAATAACATCAGGCTTGGCTGATATGTCAATTGGGTTCATCTGAGTAATGTTGCAAAGGTTTCCTTCAGAATCTGTATCTTGCAACAATATAGGACTTTGCGGAACGTTGACAATATCAGTAGGAAACAAGGATGCAAAATCATAGCTTCCCAAACTGGTATTGGGGAGGAACATGGATCTATGATGGTGATCCTCCAAAATGGGCTCACCCGTGTTCATGATATCTATAATGGACTCATCGAAAGGAAAAGTCAAGGAGAGATAGTCTAGAACCGAAAGAGAAGGTGCTAACCAGTATGGTAAATGGTAAGGATCCGAAGCCACTAAATGAATGTCATTAGTGTGATCATCGAAACAAGTTTGAATGGTGTCATACATGGCTTCATGCGGGTTGAACAAGGTGGACTCAACAACATTTGTGCCCTGGGGCTCAATATCAAATGGAGTGATCATATGTACTATCACGATATCCGTGCTAGGAGGAGTGGAGGGAAAAATCCCCATAAGGGATGAATCATTCAGCATGCCTACCCCAATCGACTGGTAAGGAGAAGGGGACTAACCTAGGGGATGTTAGTAGCCGTAGAGGTAGTAACATCCGGCGTACAGAAATCAGGCTGGTCAATAGTAACAATTCTCCTGAGATGTGGGAATTGGACCGTTCGAAATAATGTTGAAGCAACGACATTCATGGCATAGAAGCAATTCCTTCCTAAAAGGAGGTTATAATCTAAAGGGGCATCTACCACTTCTACTTGGATGGAAACAATTTCCCCCCCCAGGTCGACCGCTAGGGCTGATTTGAGGCCATGGGGATAGAATCCTCGTCCATCAAAGGCTTTAAGGGTCATAGGTGATGTAACAAGCTCGGGAGAGCCAAGAGCTTTCCAACAAGTCAGAGATAACATTGAGGTTGAAGCTCCTTCATCTAGTACTGTTTGAAAGACTTTCTTTCCCACTACTTTCGTAATGATCTAAAAATAAAGTTTATGCGGTAATATAGGTTTATAGTTCTCAACATTGAAGTGAATCAAGTTAGTGTTATTTGGGTCTACAGCTCCTAATGCAGTCAACAAGTTCTTGCGCTGTGTAGGGCAACTTTGAAGTACTTCTAGGGTAGACATTGCATAAGGTGCTTGAGCAAGATCTTCAACCACATTATAGAATTGAGCAGCTCGAGCATTGGGATTAAAGACAACCTTTCGAAGTGTACTCTTTTGTGGGCACAAAATCATGTCGAGAGTAGGATTCTCGATAGACAAGGGAATAGTAGACAAGGATTTCAGAGAACTAGTGGAGGGAGCTTTCCCTGAAGAATATTGGTCTTCTTTCTTATCTGTGGGTTTATCATAATTCTGGCTTCGAGTTTGTAGATGGATGGTATCTGAGGACATCATACAAATTTCCTCTGATGAACTAGAGTTACCCTGGTTCGATATGTGGTCTACCAACTATTGTTGAGAGGGGAAAGGATTCGTAAGTACTGCAGGTGCGGGGTTAGACTTCAAAAACTGGGAGATTTTGTCCTGACAGGGACACTCCTTAGAGAAGTGGTCACCACCACATAACAGACAAGGTTATTTATCCTTCCTCTTCCCTGTGTTGTTGTCATTATGGGTTGATTGTGGGGGCTTCTGCTGGTTTACAGGCTTTTTATTTCGATTTTTACCTTTCTTTTTATTACCCGAGGTTTGAGTACTTTGAATAGAATTGACCTCGGCAGAAAGATTAGGAGTCAAAGAAGTAGCAGGTTTGGTTTGCTTGGCAGGTTTTGCTGTGGATGGGGACTGGATTGAACCAACAATCCCATCAACAGGTACTTCTGCTGATGGATTGGTAGGGTCAGCGCTGGGGCAAGGAGCTTGAGGAATCAAGTCATAAAGGGTCCTGGACTCGGAATAGACCAAGTCTAGGTATTGAGCCCAACTAATATCCTGCTCTTCGGTAATGGCACTGCCCATGGCCACACCTCAGGAAATAAGAGGAAAGAAGGACTTAGTGAACCAATAAGCTAACAACTGATTTGGAATAAGGGCCTTAATAAGCCTTCTTCGCCTTCTCCACTCATGAATATGATCAGAAATGTGGGTGGAGGTGTTCTGTCGCAGAGAAGTTAAAAGATCAGTGCCCATTTCATAACGAATAGGGAGCTGAAAGTGCATAAGAAATACGGTTTCCAACGAGCCAAATTCCACAAACGAATGTTGTGGGAGTTCAATATACCACTTCACGGCCGTACCAGTAAAAGTTCACTGAAAGAGTCATAACAGGATGGAATCATCCATGAGGGAGTTTGAGGAACACCACAAATGAAAAGTCATGAAATGGTTCCGCAGATCTTCACCCTGCTTCCCATCGATTTTTGGAATGTCCGATGGTAACTTTATTGGAATGGGAGGCCACGAGGGATTGTGTCGAATGGGATCATTAATCAACTTGGACATATCAGGAAATTCCAAAGTTGCAAGGAAAGGTAACTGTCTATTGGGATGCACATACTGGTAATATTGATATGGCATGAAATTACCAGTAGGGCCATAAGTTGACTGAAAAATAGGTTGCCGTGAGGAAGAACTACCGGAAAATCCACCCATGGGGGGTTGATTTCCATAATTAGGACCATTAGGAACACCAGGTCCTACAGGAGGAGGACTTCCAGAGCCACCGAGACCACCAGGACTGCTGCGATCACTAGGAGGCAGACCACTAGGCCCTTTGGAACCTCCAGGAGGTGGGAAACCTCCAAAGCCACTAGAACCACTAGGTGGAGGGCCACCAGACCCTCTAGATCCATAAGGAGGAAATCAACCAAGTCCCCCAGGACCACTAGGACCGCCAAGAGCATGAGGAGGACTTCCAGGCCCTCTAGGACCATTAGGTCCCCCAGGGGGAGGACCTCCATAAGGCTGTCCTCCCGAACCTCCTGTAGTATTTATGGGTATTCCTCCCATGGCTGGCATGTAAGACCAGTTGGGTTGCCCCCATGGTGTAAAAGTGTTGCTAGGGAATGGAATTCCAGTAGGATTAGATGGATGATTACCTACAGGTATTTGATAACCATAACCACTAGAAGACTGAATGGCCATAGGTTGTGCCCCCAAGGGCTAACCTGAACTAGATGGGGGATTTACCACATTAGTGTGGGTGGGAGGGAAAAAAACTGTAGATGTTTTTATGTTAGAGGTTTGCTCTTGACTAGGTACAACTCCGGGATTAGATAATGTAGGTCGTGCCGGGGGTTGCCCCCCGGCATTCAAAGGTACTGAAGACACACGAATTGAAGGTTGGGCCCTAGATGCAAAAGATATAGGCAGATTTGGATCAGATATATCATAAGAGGTGAGAGGGGTGGAAATTTGACCTGGGCTGTGGGTTGTTAATGGATGATCTATAATCAGTTCAATGGGTCTCATAGAATCGAATAGTGAACAATATCCCACGGGAAGGAATGTGGAACGAACTGGTGAAGAGCCTAGTATGTTGTCGATCTGCTTTTCTACCCCCTATGCACGGAGGATAGTAGCACAGTATTTCTTGTGTTCTTCTTCAATTTCAGGAGAACTTACATGGGTGCCAAATGAGGCAATGGCCTGTTCGATAGGTGTCTCCAAAAAAGGAGCATTAGGACCAAAATCCAGACGGGTATCATCAACATGATCTTTTGCAGGAGAATGGAGCGATGAATCTTCATGGGAAGGCTGTTGGACCAAGGGAGGTGTGTGTGAAGAATATGGTACTCCACTTTTTGCCACCACATGATCTCCCACTTGGGAGGTGGTAGCAGCTCCTCGGTCGATAGCTCCCATTGGATTTCCTCCTGAAACAAAAGTAAAATTGGGTGGAAAGCCCTATACTCTCCTGGACTGTCTTAACTCAGCCAGTGTGTATAGTTCCTATCTAACCTAGGGTCTGAAAATCTATAAAAAACACACCAAAAGACTTCCCTACTCAAACTATAGGTCAAAACAAGTAGACTTAAAATGACAGGAGGAGTTCAAAAGTCAGGTCTCTCACTAGGATTGTCAAGCCAGTGCCACTCGCAATATACCTTGAGGATACGTGTGTAGTAATCTCCTTGAATGTTGTTTTTGGTGTATGGCTCCAAACAATATGGCCAAAGGGATTTTCTCAGATAGATAAGGTACCCTAGTGTGGTCTCCCGATATACTCAAGGTACATGGGAGCTCGAATCGGTAGTAGTGCTATCTAATGCATAACCGTACACAAGGGGCCTTCTGATATACAATCAAGTACATGAAGTACCTTTCTATATACCTCAAGGGTACGTGAAAGGCCGTTCGATATACCGATGGTACATGGAAGAACTGCGCGAGTCCCGGAATGTAATACTGACAAATAACGACAGCTCCTACATTTTATGACGCCCGACCACGTCTCTAACCTATCACTCAAGTTACTACGTAAATTTTAACCTACAACTACCCTTGATTTTAACTTGTACGGTTAGGTGAATGCATGATGGTCTGACAGAAAAGTGAAACCATGCAGTATGCTTGTGCAAATATTCACTTTACCATTCAATATGCCTACTTATAGGAGGGAAGAGAGTGTTTTTCTTTTTGTTTCAAGACCAAAAATCATACCAATCAACAGTCATGAACATCAAATCAAAGATAAGCAAATACTTCTACAAACCAAATTCTTCTTTTCGAAAGTAAATGGGAAGGGTGAGAATCTCTTTTCCTAAAAGAACAACACCAAGCACACCTATATGCAAATGCACTCTAACTTTTCAAATTTCTTAAAAACATAAGCAAATCTAACTTAAAATTACCATTTTTTTATTTTGATCGAGATAGTGCTATATGCATGAGAGACGAAAGATCATAAAGGTCCTGAAAGCTTATGAGGCCAATAAAAAAACCCGAATCCAATGCTCAAATATGATGTCCTAATCTCAAGCAAAACTTTTCTTTTTTGAAGGGAAGAAAAAGAAGTTTACTATGCAAGCAAGAAATGAAATCTAGAAGTTAATCTAATGTTCTTCTTTCAGTACATGCAACAAAATAAGAGTTTAATGAGCACCCTAAATTTAAGAAAACAAGAAATATTTCTTTAAACACAGCGAACGAGCAAGAAGCGGATGAATAATAAAAAAGACTAAACAAATTTTTGAAATTCCACTCAAAATCAATCTTAAACCATGAAAGCAGCAAGGCACACATCAGATTCAATAACACAAGCCTGATAACTGAACTGAAAGCAATCAAAATTCCAAATTTTTACAAAGAAAAATGAGGAAAAAGGGGTTTTGTACTAATGCCTACCTGGTACCGTGCTTTGTAGATGTTGTAAGATCATTTCCAAAGCAGCACCACTCCTCGCTAACCGGGTATAGACCACTTACTGTCCACTGTGTTCAGGCGGTGGCACTGCTCCTCACACAAAGCGTTGCCGTGGTTCCCTGTAGATGGCCAAAACAAAAAGAGAACAATGGATTAGATAAAAAATATACTAGATCAAGGTGGATACTGTCGAATTGAATATGGTAACAGAGCATAAAAAACCGAAATATCTTAGATATGAACAGATCCGAAAATTTCAAACTCGAATGATACAAATCAGAAAGTAGGTATGACTGTAAAGAGTTGAAGAAAATGAAGTCTGGATTCATACAAGAGTTGCAGACTGAGGATGATCAAAACAACTGAATACAACTACTCCCCAGTGGAGTCGCCAGATTTGTTGATCGGAATATTTCACCTTCTGTGGACAACAAGGTGTTCCGTTGGTCTGAACGGTTCAGATCTAGAACAAATAGATCACATAGGTTGATAACTCCCCCTAGATGCTGTAGATATCTGGAATACAAGGATTTGATAGTTCACCTATGTACCCGCAAAAGAGTTCAACATGAAACAGATCAAAGCAACCAGATTATGATCTAGTAATCTATGCTAGTGACTAAGGAATCTAGCAATATATATCTGAAATCAAAACATCAACAATATATATGGGATAGAAAATAAAATTGCATTATAAATATGAAGAAGTTTACAACCAATCCTTAGTGTTGACATGCATCTCCATGAAACCAACTCTTCATCCCCAAAAGCTCCAACTCTAGCTCTCTATGCTCTCTCCAAATGATCTTGGGCCAAGAATCTGTCCAACAGCATAACAATACCTTCAATGTTCTCCCCTCAACCATGGCTATGAGCTCATTTTTATAGGGCTTTAATGAATATATATGGTTGAGAAATTAGTGGGTGAGGTGGCCTCTAAGATCCTAGGATGAGGGATCTCGAGCTCAACCAACCCACAGTAGTAAGGATAAGAGACATCTAGACGCTTATCATCTAGAAGCCTCAAGAAGCTTCTCTTTTTACCCTTTTACCTAGGGTACCGCACTTCTCCTTCTTTGACAGAGTGGTTCTGGTAATAACCGCCTATGGACCAAGGGTGACAGGTGGTGGCACCGCTTGTGGACAACCGATGAAAAGCGGTGCGAACAGTGTTACCGCTCCTGGATAAGGGACGATGAGCGGTGCTGGGAATTTGTATGATAGATTGATAAGAAAACATTTAGTCTTCACTCCAGAAGCTGGGATTTTAGGGCAAGTAAGTATGTCAAAGGTCTTATTACATGATGGTGACAGGATTTTGGTATAACAAGAAGCACCTCTCTCTCTATCTCATGGAAATGGAGGAGCTGTGGCTCAATGGGAGAATGAATGGATGAGAGGGGGGATGTGGGTGGCTTGAGAGACAAAGGGTCTCAAGGAATCCATGGGCAACATAATAGTATGCAAGGGAGAATTTTTTTGAGAGTGACCCCCACCCCTCTATTTATAGCTTTTTTGGGGATTTTTAGGGTTTTAAGCCCCTGGTTGGGGGTTTAGCCCCTTTTTTGCGCTTTTAGCCCCTTCCGCCCTAACTTTATCTCCTTTTAGGGGTTTTAGCCCCTTTTTGGAGGCTTTATCCCCTAGGAGAACTTATTTAGTCTCTTTGTGGGGTTTTTAAGCCCTTTTGCTCATGAGTGGTCATGCATGGGTGTCCTTGGGTGGTGTATGCCATGTAGAGTTGAGTGAGGTTTTTTTCGGGTTAAAACACCTATGTAAATACAACAATACCAAATATATTCTAAAACATAACAATTAATAATGTCTCACACAAAAATTACACAATATTTTCCATGGAAACCCAAAAATGGGAAAACCAACATTCATTTTTGTTTCTCCACTCCCCATCTCATTATATTATCTCTTATATTTACCATACAAAATTATCGCAACCAAAATCCTAATCCATTCACTCATATTAGTTTACAACCCATGGGCCAAAAATAGCTCAAGAAAAGCCTAAAACAAACCCAAAAAAGTTTGTTCCTACATGTTCCCCTTTGCTCGAGGGGGGTGGGGGGGGGGAGGGCTAATCATCTCCCTTAGACCCTTATTGCTATAGGAACCTAAAAAGACTACAAAACATGTCCAATAGAAAGAAGAATAACATGATATAAGAACCAAAAAAATATGATAGAATATAGAAAGAGGACAATGAAAGAAAGTGAAAGAAGACAAAAGAAGTATGGACATAAGACACTTGGGCACGCATAAAATAATGGAAAGTGGAAATTCAAGAAACTAAAGAAGCAGAAGAAGAAAATGGAGAATGGAACAATATATGGAAGGTAAATAAGTAGTAAAATACTATGTGTCCATAAATGAGATGAAAAATTAATTGAAGTGAAAATGAAATTCACAAGGGTTTGATGACCATCATTTTTTATGATGGAAAATAATATGGTCACATGTGGTCTTATGTTTGTATAACGTATAGATTATCCTGGAATGAAAATTTATTTGAAATGGTAGTGTACTTGGGACAAATGATGATGGATGTAACCTGTGACAAGTCAAGTATACCCCCATAACTTGATTGTTGATAGGTTCATGGTAAACCAAAAACCAATTGTCTTAACAACTGAAGTTTTGTGGTTAGCTAAAAAACACTTGTCATGACAACTGAAGGTTTGTGGTTAGATAAAAACCACTTGGTGTAGTGTATGGTTCATGGTAATACAAAACCACTTGGTGTAATGTATGGTTCATGGTAATACAAAACCAATTGAGAGATGTAACAATTGAGGGTAATCCACAAAAACTAGGATATCATTATGAGTAAGCAAAAGAAAACCTAGGACGATGATTGATGATGACAAAAGGGGAGTAAAAGGTACAAGTATTAATATTTGTGATTCTAGAATCATTGATGAACCATGTATGTGAAGAAGTTTCCTAGAACATCAATATGTATAGTAGCCCATGGACCAGGTTTTCCAATGGATGGTGATTTTTTTGTATGGATTATTTATAAATGAGGGACTTACAATACACTTTCCTCACCAACACATATAATATTTGATTTTTTTTCTAATCTATGCTCTCAGTATTGCATAAAAATATTTTTCCTTTTTATATGCAAGGCCTTTGTCCTTGTTATACTAGCCTACACAAAAAACCAACTGCAATGAAAATAATAATCAACATGTTGATTTAGTTTCTCTATGGTTCTCACTATGTAGAATCACAAGATGCTAGTGGTCAAGCCAATTAAATACACAGCTTTGCACATGTTTTTTTTTCTAGATTGATTATGATGCCTCTATTCTTTGTTCACTTTGAAATGAATTCAAGGTTAGCATCGCCTTGAAATTTGAAAACCCTTATTTTTTCTCAAACTATGGAAAATAAATCCAATTATAGATAAAATACTGAAGCACATAAGGAACCACTTATCAGGCCAACAATATTTATTAAATTGCAACCAATTTTCTATGCAATCTTTCGATGAAAAACACTACATAGTTCAATCACAATTCCACATCTAGTAATAACACTAAACTAAACCAAATAAAATACATGGATCATAGTAGCATATTGTGCATCAATACAAAAATCCCATTGAGAATTAATTGCATTCACTAAAGCACATGTGAAATGACACTCATTTCCAAGAATTACATGCACAATCAATAATGTATATAGTGGTGTGATGAATATAGAGTCTCGACGCTTTGATAATGCGTTCACAATGGATTTCCATGCCTCATAAGTGGAAACCAATTTATTTAACCATAGTCAGAAGAATAAAATGTGAAATGTCCTTTATCAACACATATATGAATGCTTTGTAGTACTGTGGAAAAGGAAAAGTAATCCACACCATTTGCAATACATTTGAGATACTCTAGCGCTAAATCAGTTAACCATGAAATGCCATTAATGGAAGAGAGTGAGAGTAATGACAATTTTTTATTTTAGTACCAAACATAGAATCCTTTGTAGTACTGTGGAAAAGGAAAAGTAATCCACACCATTTGCAATACATTTGAGATACTCTAGCGCTAAATCAGTTAACCATGAAATGCCATTAATGGAAGAGAGTGAGAGTAATGACAATTTTTTTATTTTAGTACCAAACATAGATTCCCTAATATGCATCAAGAGAGGAACCAATCCATTGTCAAGTTGAATTATTTATCCTTTGATGTGCATGACCCAACAAGGAAAAATAATGGT
>LPNX010882811.1:213927-272072 GCA_001517045.1 Pseudotsuga menziesii | reverse complement strand
GAGAGAGAGAGAGAGAGAGAGAGAGAGAGAGAGAGAGAGAGAGAGAGAGAGAGTGTCAATCTAACAATGATAAAAATGCCCAAGCATTCATACAAACACCACGACAATATACAAAAGCTAGACAATGATAGAAATGCCCTAGGTAATGATAATGACTCTCTAGGAAATACAAATTCACCCTAGTCAACCATAAAAATTCCACTGGAAATACAAATATGTTTAACAGTCCCTTTGACTCATAAATACAAAGAAAACCAATTTTGAAATCTTTAGCATAAATGCAATGGATCTAATATCCCAACCCTTGATTTTTGATATTAGAGAAATACCCAACAGAGGGATGAAGTGTTGTTGTAACTTCT
Organism: Pseudotsuga menziesii; assembly: GCA_001517045.1. Lineage (NCBI taxonomy): Eukaryota > Viridiplantae > Streptophyta > Pinopsida > Pinales > Pinaceae > Pseudotsuga > Pseudotsuga menziesii. Next base: position 271,710 of record LPNX010882811.1, on the reverse strand, counting down.
ATTAAACAATAATAACCAAGAAACGTTGGAAAACTATGACTTTTATTAAAAATCCATCGCAATCACACGTTCACAAGTAATTTAAATCCATTGCGATAAAAAAGAATCTCCATTAAAAACTTCAACCAAACTAACTCAACAAAATAACATTACACATGGGAAACCATAGCACATTGGAGACATTATTTACCTTGGAAACCCAAACATGAAAACTAACATTCAATGGTTTCTAAGTTCTTTATTTCAACAATATCTGATTCCAATGTAGCTCTACGATCTCCTAGAATTCTCCTCTCTTGGCCATGAAATAAGAAAAATATATTTGAGAGTGAGATATCAACAAACAATAAGACAATTGAGGTTAATGGGGAGGGTAGTAGGATTACCTTTTGTCTCCCACTCCCCTCTCCTATTTTCATTTTCTATTTCATTTAGATTTTTTGTTTTTCTTCTCATTTGTCATATCTAGCTTTACATTTCATTGTATTAAATGTTTTGTCTAAAATTATTTAATCAATTAGTTTCCTTATGTATTGGTTCCTACAAACATTACTTTGTGTTTGGATGAATGGAATTCAACAAACATGATTTCTATAGTTCGTGGGTGAAAGATATAATTAAAACAAGAGTTAAGAATAACAAAGAAGTGTAAGGTACAAAAGATGAATACAAAAGACAAGATAAGAAGAATGAAAAAAATATGAATATTGCAAACTATAGAAGATGTAGACACAGGGCATCACTATAGAAGATGGAATCCAAAGGCCATAGAAGAAGAAGAATATGAATGTTGTATCAATTTCAAAGGACTAGTGAAAGAGAGAAGATTATTTAATCACAAGTATTGTTAAGGTGGATTATGAAATATTAACTCCTACTTGTGATATATGATGAAAACTTTGTAATATGGTAATGAACTAGACCAAGAATCAAGTCTATGCATGAATCAAAGATGAGGATAAGAAGATAAATTAGGGATGTCGATTCATAGAATAAATTGAGATATTTATGGGGATATTGTTGGATATATCTATTAAGATGGATGAACCAAATTTCTTATTATAACATGTTGTTGTGTTATATTATACAATAAAAAAACACAAAGGAATGGGATGTGTAACGTCCCCATACAACATAATGCAGATAAATTAAAATTTTACTTCAAGAACCCTTGTTCTCCTTTCGAAACATAGGGCATGGACATTAACACACTCTTCAACATTCATTCCCAGGCTTAGAAATATCTATAACATTCATTCTGCCCTTTGACAGATCCATTTTGTGTATAGAAACTCTCTTCCACACTGAACTTGTCATTTCCGCCTTCCGCCCTACGGATCTCGGAACCCAAAACACAATGGAGTCCTTCGACCATGATTCTGCCTTCTGCATTTTGCACTTCTTCTTTCTGCCTTTCCGACCTCAGAATTTGGGAATCATAAATCTAACGTGCATCGAAAATACTTAACGACTCTTCTTCCTTCCACCATCCACCCAAAACTCGAAAGTCGGAAACTCAGCTTTTGACCTTAACCTTTTTCTGTACTTCTAACTTCTGCTTTCCATCCCCAGAGTTTGGAAATTAGAAAGCTAAATTTTTCCTCAAAAATTCTCTGTGATTTTCTGCTTCCACCCTATGCCTCTTGTAGGCGGATCCCGGGGTGCAGAAAACTAATTTTCTTCCCTTTTCAAATTCCCTCTTTTTGGTTTCCACCTCTCGCCTCCCTTAGATGGATTCCCAGGGGAAAAAACACTAATTCAGATGCATTCTGTCTCTATAACAATATTCTAGACTCAATAAACTCAGACACAAATCCATTGAGGCATACAAGGCATATACATAAGTAAAATGCAGGAAAATATACACAAGTAACCTATACTTAATCATCAATAAGCATTCAACATGAACATCACAATTCATAGGAAAATACATGACATAAAAAACATAACATAGATACTTATCTTGATGATTAAGCCATCCCGCAACTAGTTATATCGCTGCAAGGTTCCACCCAACCATAGGCGAGTGTGTTCATTAATCTCTCAACACCACTTCCACCCCCGATCTGGGCATGATTTCCACAAGGAACTATGGAACAACATGATTACACATATTCAGAACTCATAACACACACAGAGTCAATACAATCTTTAGTTGGGTTTATCAGACTGTCCAACCAAGCCAACACCAAGTTGGGTTTATCAAGCTGCAGGATTACAAGCCAAATACTACTGTGTTTACCTGGATTTCTCAGCAAAGCTAGCATACAGTTGGGTTTATCATACTATTCACAGTCAAGCCAACTTCATAATAAGGACCAGCTAAGCCAACTGATGGCTTTCACAGGATGTTCAACCAGGGATTACACACATGGCCAAATGAGCATCAAGACCAAATGAATCCAACTACCACTTGGGTTTATCAGGCTGCTCAGCCAATCCAATGTACGATTGGGTTTATCAGGCCCACTCAGCTAAACCAATCTATCTTTGGGGTTATAACACTGCTAAGGTAGTGTACAGGAAGAACTACTAAGATAGTGATCTCAACCACATAGCTAAGGACACCTTCACAATATCTACCTATCCTAGAATCCATGTTTCCTACACACCCAACACAAGGAAGTGTCTCCTTCTCTGCTCCACAGTCCCTCAGGATACACTTTCCCTTCCAGTGCTCTTCAATATGAGTAGAGAAGATTCACTAGCCACTCTGATCTTATTATGATGTTCCACACTAGGTTTACCAAGCACATTCTACGTCTCTTCCACTCCTAAGTCTTGCATATAGTTCATATCCAACTAGACTGCACAACAAAACAAACCACAGGGAAAACACAACAACATAGGATCAACTCTGTAACACAGAGAAACGGGTTTGCATACTAAGTTGTAACGCAGGCATAAATAGGGTTCACTTGCACACAAGAAAAGACCGTGGAACAACACTTCTGATACTCCAGAGATTGAAACAAACCATTCTAAACAATGAACCACTACAAAAAAACACAGGGAAGACCATGGAGTACTACACTTTCATGAAATCAAGTGATCTCCACTACCCATTTACTCAGTAGTACCACGAGTTTCTCAACCAGGATCAAATGACCATCATGAACAACACATAACAGAACACAAATATGCAAGAAGGCTCCATGAACAACACGAATGAACCAAATCATGCCATCCCTCCCATGAGGAACAACCAAAAAACCCTTTTGTGACTGAGGGAAAGGACATACTGTCATGCATCCACATGCTTACTTGTTTCAGAAGCAAGAATGCAGCTTCGCAGATTGTAGACTTGCAGGCTTTCTCAGACAAGCAATCAGACTTCCATGCCTTGCTCTACCCAAGGAATTATCTGCCTCAACCAACTTCTGGAAGAAATTGATGATTGAGTGCAGGGGAAAAAAAGGTAGCTTAGGGTTCATGGGTTCTCCCATTGACATCTGGCCTCACCCTATGGCTCAGTGGTTGAATGAATCCTCTCCCTATTCTTTGTGAGATCATGCCCCCATCTCTTGCAGTCTCATATCTAGTTGTAGTATTTTATTAAATTGTATAATTACATGATATATCAAAGTATATGTTGTGCCTTACTTAGGACCATAACCATAGGTATCAACCTTGATCACCTATACACAAAACATCAATAAATGGTAGGGCCTTAGCCTTGATCTCCTTGCCATGATTCATTACAATACATACATCATGTACAATTTAACATCATGGGGTGAAAACTGGGGTGTTACATTCCCCTCCCCATTATAACAACATTTTCCTAAATGCTCATCAAAATTGAACAAAAATGGATGTGCCAATTGCTTGGAATCCTACAACTCCCACATAGACTCATTAGGATTGTAGTGCTCCCATTGCACCTTTACCTGTCCTATGGATCTATTCTGGAGCATGGTGACCTTCATGTCGAGGCTACTCAATCAATCAATTTGTAACTCTCCCTTGGGTTCCACCTGGACCACATCCCAATCAATGACATGGTTAGGGTAATGTACACATTTCTTAAGTAAAGAAACATGAAAAACATTATGATCTCTAGTGCTAGTAGGAAATGCAAGTCTATATGCAACTGGCCCTATTCTTTCAAGCATTTCAACATGACCACAATATCTAGGTGACATCTTGGGACAAATTCCAAGCTTCAAGGAATATTCCTTGCCCTCACTCTGAGGTAAACATGATCCACAAAACTGAACTCTCTATGCACTCTAATTTTATCTGCATAGCTTCTCTCTCTGTCTTGGGTTGATTTCAGATTCCGCATGATCTTTGCAACCTCTTAATCCATTTCCTTGATAAATTTTGGACCAAGAACAATCCTGTTCACTGGTGTTCTACAACTTGTTCCATACAAGGATTCATAAGGACTCATTTCCAATGATGCTTGTTGTCCATTATTATTTGCAAATTCTACCAAGTGTAAATAATATTCCCACTTGGTTGGTTTGTCCATCACATACATGTGAAGCATGCCTTCAAGAAATTGGTTCACTCTCTCTATTTGACCATCAGTTTGAGGATGGTAGGCAGTGCTGAAGTTCAACTTGGTACCCAAGTTTGCAAACAAACCCTTCTAAAAATTGGAAGTAAACTTAGGATCCCTGCCAGAGACTATTTCCTTATTCAATCCATGCAAGTTGAAAATATCCTTCATAAATATTTTTGCAATGGCATCAATATTATACGTGGAATTAACCGGTATAAAATGTGTTGCCCTTGTCAACTTGTCCACCAAAAACATGATGGAATCATGTTTCCTCCAAGTCATTGGAAATCTTGTAATAAAATCCATGGAAATAACTTCCCATTTCCATTCTAGAACCAATAAAGGCTGCAATAACCCTGCTGGGTGTTGATTCTCAACCTTTACTTGCTAACATTTCATGCACCTTGAAATATATTCAGCCATGTCCTTTTTCATTCCTGGCCAAAAATACTGCTTTCTGGTTGTAGCAATTGTGTTTTGATATCTTGGGTGACTAGAATATGGAGCGTGATGGATTTCATCGTTAACAATTCTCCTCAAATATTCTACATCTGGAATATAAATTATGTTCTTATAGGTAAGAATTCCATCTTCTTCCAATTTATATTCATCATAAATTTTCTCAAGACCTTGCTGCTACAATTTTTCCTTGACCTACGCCTACAATTCATCTTCAGCAACATGATTAACGCTCTGCTGTCTCAAATTTGATTGGAAAATACTAAGAGATGCCACATGCATTTCATGCACTCTCCTGATGAGTGCATCAACCACTTTTTGTTCTTTTCCTTTTATGTGTTTGATTTCAAAATCAAACTCACATAAAAATTCTAGCTATCTATCTTTCCTATCATTTAAAGTTGGTTGGTCAAATAAATATTTCAGACCACAGTGGCCTGTCCTTAGCTCAAATTTTATTCGCATTAAGTAATGCCTCCACATATTGAGAACATGTACTATGATTCCAAGTTCTAAATCATGAGTGGCATAGTTCTTCTCATGATCCTTCAACTTCCTTGACTCATAGCATACCACGTGGTTGTCTTGCATAAGAACTCCTCCAAGTCCTTTACTGCATGCATCAGTACACACCACAAAGTCCTTTTCTGGGTCTGTAATTTTTAGAATGGGTGCACTTGTGAGAATATTATTTAGTTGTTGGAAGATTTCTTCACACCTTGGTGTCCATTCAAACTTCATCCCCCACTTTTGTAAATAAGTGATTGAATGTGCAACCTCGAAGAATCCTTCAATGAACCTCCTGTAGTATCTTGCAAGTCCCATAAGAGACCTTACATCTGTCACATTTCTTATATTTGGCCAATTCATAATGGATCCAATATTTTCAAGGTCAATAGATAGGCCTTCAACTGAGATAATGTGACCCAAATAATGAAATCTATCTTTACAAAAGTCACATTTTCTCAACTTTGCATACAACTTATGCTCCCTTAGCAATTTCAATATCAATCTCAGATGCTCTGCATGTTCTTCCTCATTATTATAATAAATAAGAATGTCATCAAGGAAAGAACAAACTTGTCCAAATACCTGCTGAAAACACTATTCATGAGACATATAAAGGTAGTTGGTGTATTTCTGAGACCAAATGGTACCACTGTAAACTCATAGTGTCCATACCTTATTCTGAAGGATGTATTATGAATATATTCATCCTTCATTCTTACCTGATGGTAACCAGACCTCAAGTCAATATTGGAAAACACCTTTGCTCCTCTCATTTGATCAAAGAGGTCATCGATTCAAGGTAAAGGATATTTATTGTTCATATTGACTTTGTTCAGTTGTCTGTAATCAATACACAATCTGAGTGTACCATCTTTTTTCTTCACAAACATAACTGGTGCTCCCCAAGGAGACATTCTCAGCCTGATATACTTCTTTTCCAGCAACTCTTGTAGCCACATCTTAAACTCTAGCAATTCATGTGTACTCATCCTCTAGGGTGTCTTTGACACTAGTGCTTCTCTTGGAACAAGGTCAATGGTAAAATCAATGTCTCTCTTTGGAGGAAGCCCTAGAATTTCATTAGGAAAAAAATACCTGAATTCCTGCAACACTTGAAATTCCTCCAACCCAGGAGTTTCATTCTCTATTTCCTGCAAAAGATCAGCTGCATACAACCTGCAACCTTTCCTACATAACTTCTTCAACTGCATTGCTTAAATATGCCTAACAGAGATCACCTTTGGAATGCCTCTTACAACCCTTGGGTTTCCTTCTTCATCCATGCATTCAAAATTCTTATTGTATCAATCACGATAAACTCTATGTGCTTCCAACCAATCCATTCCAATGAGAACATCATAGGAACCAAGTGGTAGAACACTCATATCTGCATAAGTGACTAATCCATCCACAACCAATGGACATTTCTCTACCACTTCACTAACCTTGCTCTTAGTCCCCGTGGCTAGCTGAACTAATCATGATTTGCTAGGATTTAACTTCTTAAAAGCACAAATCTCAACTACTCTAGGAGTAATATAAATGTGAGTAGATGGGTCAATCAAAACATAAATAGATTGCTCAACAATCACAACTACAACTTCAACCATAGTTGATTGATGATCTTCATGATGGTCCTCCAGTGCTGCATAAATTCTGGGGCAGTCCTTGCTACTTGACCCATTGTTTAAGCTTCTTGAATGTTGTGATCTTGCCTCACATACCCATTCTCAAGTGGACAGTTCCTACACACATGGGGTCCTCCACATTTCCAACATTGGAGTGGTTCTCTGATCTTCTTTGGATCTCTTGGCCTTTCTCCCATCACTTTAGCTGGTTGATTCATAGCTTGTGATGGCTGCCTCTGCTGATTTCTGAAGTGAGAAGGTTTGAAACCTTTCTTCTTTTGGTCAAAATTTTCCTTTGTTTTTTCCTTCCAAGCCTTATGGATGCTAGGTTTTATTTTTCTTTGCTCATAACAATACTTAGCTTTCCTTATTGCATCTTCCAAAGTTTTAGGTTCATAAAAATCAATTCTGTCTTTGTATGCTTGAGGTAGCTTACTTAGAAATTATTGGATTTTCAAATTATCATCCTTGATGTATTTGACATACCTCAACAAGTCCAAGAAATTGTCTGGCCTACTCTTCCATGGTATGATGTCCTAATTTCAGCTCATGGAACTCTTTAATCTTGTCATCATAGTACCTGTCGAAGAGGTACGTCTTCTTCAAATACTTCTTGAATTGTTTCCACACAATCTTTTTTCATTAATCTTCTTTACTTGCCTGAGGTGCTCCCACCATATAGATGCTTTCCCATTTAGATTGAATATGGATACCCTAGCCTTTATATTTCCTGAGTAGTCTTGTACTTGGAAATATTTCTTCATCCCAATAATGCAAGACTCAAAGCATCTTCAAACATAATGCTTAATGATGAATATTTCCTTTCTAGTAGAAGTAGGTCAAGTTTTCAATGTAGTCCCATCACAGAATTCATCATGGCAGCTGTCTCCGTGGGTCAGATCTCCAAAGGCATATCATGATCAGTGTTGTAGAATCTTCGATTGAAGATATGAAAAGTTTCATCTTCCTCTCTCTTCAAAGCATAGAAATCGGCAAGATACAAATCAAGAGATTTGTTCTCACCCCAATGCTTAAGAAAGGCATCAGTGAATACTATCCAAGAGCCAATGGAGTCATATCTTAAACTCTTGAACCATATAGCAACATCTCTAATCAATGATTTAGAGAAAAATCTCATGATTACATCCTCATGAACAATCTAAAAACAATCAATAAAATCTTTGAAAGATTCCAAGTGCCTTTCAACTGAAGCTTGATTCTCTCCAGAAAACCAAGGGAGATATTCATAACAATCAAGAGGATAAGGATGAAGACGAGAGGGTAGTTTTAATGGCTTAAACATATTCATCCTGATTTTGATTTGAAAAGCTATGGGCTGTTCATGAGGGATAACAATCTACTGACAAGGTTCAAAGGTTATGGCAACGAGTGATGAGCTCTACATAGGTTTTGAATCAGTTTTGGTTTCTTCAAGGTTACATGGCTGATTAGAGTTAGAAGGAATTTGGATACAGAGGTCATTTTTATAAATGAGCTATGGTACAAAGAATGATTCACCTTCTATAATAAAAGTAGGCTGCAAATATTCTTCTATAGATGGATTTATAAAAGATGGCTGATAATCTTCAGAATATATAAAACATAGGATAATTCTTTTAACATGTGAAGGGAAAAGTATAAAGGAGTTGATAAAAAATAACAACAGTTCATAAAGTAAACTGATGAACTTGTACCTGGATTTTGAATTCATCCTCTTCATCTTTTACCAACCGGGTCCTCCCTAGTGGAGATTAACTAAATTTGGATGGATCATGGAAATAGAAGTCTTTGAAAATATGCCCTAGAAGCAAGGATAGCTTTTCTTCTCCCTCTGCCAACAAATCAGATCTAGATGTCCTTGCTACTCTGGAAGTTTGCGTTTGTAGAGCTCTTCCTTTTCTGATGATCTTCTCTGGGTCTGCAACAGGTGTTGCTGGTGGCCTCTCTTTATTTGCTATGGTATGAGCCTTTCGCGGAGCCATACTTCTTCAATGGAGTCACCAGGGATGAGATCTTCATAAGCAGGAGTGCTTGAATATTCCTCAACCCTAAAATTTTCTGATTTACTTATAAATTTATGAGAACTATATGCTTCAGCATAAGAAGATTGAAATGGAGGTCTATTTGATATAACAACAGAAATACCTCTGGAAATACCTAATGTAGCTCCCCTTTGCAGATCTGGAGGCCTTCCTTAGTGAAGCTGTAGCTCTTCTTAGGATCTCTTCTGGATCTAAAACATGTGTTACTGGTGGCCCTTTAGGGTTTTCTCTGGTACTTGGTCTTCTTGAAGCCAACTTATTTCAATGGAGTCACCAGATAGATGATTACAACTAGAATAATGTCCAAGATTTGTCTATCTTCAAACCAAGGATCTATGTCATCTCCCAGGGAAGCTGAGCTTCAGTCTTCTTTCGCCGGCAACAGTGCCGATTTTTTATCACTCTAGGAAACTTCTCTAGGTTGTAGCTCGAGGATGCCTGGTAACTTAAAATATTTTTAGGGTTTTCTGATATGGATCAAGTTAGGTGACCTATATAACCTTCCACTCTCAAGACATGCATGAAACTCACTCAATTACAAGGCTTTTAGTTACAACTGTTCAGAAGTTGACAATAAGGTGCAGGGATGGAGAACTAATCAGGATAGCAGATTTACATACAAAACAGATGCATATAAATGGCTAAATCATGATAAGGATGGCACTTATAAATAAAATCACATTAAAACACCAATAGGATGACAACTATTAGTTATTAATCAACTTGAAATTAACCTAAATACACATTCAGGAATAAGTACAGTAAAGACAGAGATGAAGGCTAAACAAATCATAACGAAAGAGCTTATATTCAAGAATGAGCAAAATGAGAAGCTGACAATAGTATAGGTTTATAAATCCTCGAAGTCGAACCTTTTCAATAAAATAAGTCTTAGGATTTATAGCCTTTACAAAAATAGTTAGATCCCAAAAAATTGGATCTGATTTAATAAAAATAGACAAAATAATAGTTTTTTGCATAATTAGGTCAAAAAACATAATTTAACTACTAGTCTAACTAGATGTAGAATTCGTTCACTGTTTGAACCTTCTGATAACTAAAGTAAGCACTGGATCTAATTTCCACTGGTCCTCTTCTCTTGTCCAGGTGTTGGTGAAGTAAACTCTTCATTTTTCTATTGTAACCTGCCCTGTTAGGTCAACTTTTGCCCTAAAAATTTGGCCAAACTGCTGAAAACTGGATATCAAGGATGCATTTGGTTCTTCAACTGTGTGACATTTGTGTATAAAATGAAAGAGGTTTTTGTATATTGGTTTTTTTTTTTTAAACTCTCTCAGTTCTTGGAAATTCATTATCGTCTTCCCGAGATATGTATTTCAAAAACATGTGTAAAACAGGGAAATTCTGAGATCCGAAAATTAGTGCTTTGAGATGGATTTGATTCTCCCAATATGAAATACCTGTAGGAAAAATGAGAGAGGTTATTGTTTTCTGACATGTTGGGAACAAAAATATCTGATATTTTTGCATACTGATTCTCCAGTCGCTCATAATCCCCATTTTAAAATGATTCCTTTTCATAGTAAAACACCCCTTTCGGTGGCTTAGCAAAAATGAAGCACACCTTCCCTGTTTATTTCTTCAGCGTATTTTAGGTTTATGTTTTTTCCCTGAGCCATCCATGTTCACCAAAAAGTGGTACTATGTGTCAAAACTTAATATTCTGCCTCTGTCTACTTTTGATGGTTAAGAGGCTAAAACATTAGAACCGTTAGCGGTCGAAAGCAGGGCTTTCGGTGGCTAATGAACTGTTGTTGCGTTTGCCTAAGCCACCGAAAGCTCTGTTTTCGGTAGAATTTTATTTATCCTTTAAATCATACTTTTACACTTTACTCTTGTCCTTCTGGTACTTTCTCAACCTGCATAAGATTTGGAATATCAACAATATCATGGGCTACCTTCGGATTCTGAAGGCTAATAGTTGCCTCTACTAGGGTTTCCAGTGCAAGGTGTGTTCTAGGGCTTGAATATTTATTTTGTAAGGCTTAACCTTCTTATCATCCTATAGAGCCTGCAGTTATCCTTCATCAATCTTAGATTTCTTCAACCTGTATAACAACAACATCATGTTTTAGGGTTAGGGTTTGGATTTTCCTTCTAAGATCTCTAGTTCATGTATTTTTCCTAATAGCCAGTTGATTCTCTGGGACCTAGGTCTGATCTTTGAACTCTTCAACATCTGTAGAAAATCTTCATGCATTGATAGATTTGGTCGAAAATTCCACCTGGAGGACTGACAGGTCATCTTTTGCTCTAAAACTTTGGCCAAACTGTTGAAAACAGGGGCTCAAAGATGGATTTGGACCTTCAAATATGTGACACTTGTGTTAAAAAAAATGAGTTTTTTGTATATTGGTTTGTTCTGAGAAAAAATCTCTCTCAGTTTTTTGGAATTCGTTTTAATTTTCCCGAGATATGGATTTCAAAAACATGTGTCAAACAGGAAATTATGAGATCCAAAAATTAGGTCTCAGAGATGAATTCACTTCTCCCAATATGCAAGACTTGTAGGAAAAATGAGAGAGGTTATTGCTCTATGACCTGTTAGGAAAAAAAACCTCTGAAATTTTTGCAAAATGATTCTCTATTAGCTCAGACTCATCGTTTAAAAAAATGACTTTTCACAGTAAAACGCCTCTTTTGATGGCTTAGAGCGTCCTGAAATTTCAGTCTTAGCTACCGAAAGTCTACTTTTGATGGATTAAAGACCGTTTTGAAACCACGCTTAGCCACCAAAACCTATTTTTTGAGTTTTTTGAGCGGGATTTTCCCCCAACGCCTTTTTGCCTATTTTCAGTGGTTAACGCCCTTCTTGCATTGTTCAATAAGCTGCCGAAAGCAACACTTTTCGGTGGCTAATGAGTTGTTTGAAGTCTCTCATAAGCCATCGAAAGTGCTTTCACCATTTATTCACTCGGACCCACTTTTGGTGGTTATCTTTCATCCTGCATTAAACTGTTAGCTGCCGAAACAAAGACTTTTGGTGACTAATGAGCTATTAAGAACCTCGCCTAAGCCACCGAAAGATCAAACTTCCAATTTTTTCAACCATAGAAAAAACAGAGACCTTCAATTTGTTATTCATCTTTAAATCTTTGATGAAATGACTTGAATTCTTCATACTATCAAAATAAATTTATTTTGGGAGATAACATCTGGCTCCTACTTGGGGATGGGAACCTCCCTTTCAGGTCCCAAGAACCCCAAACCAAAATGCCTTTCCTGAAAAAGAATAATTAAAGCTATATTCTAGTGTTTCGTTGGGCATGGAGTCATTTGTCTTTTATAACTGATCACCTGCAATATTCTTGTACCCCGCTTTGCTTATTCACGAAAACAACTAAAAATGACCTAGCTTCTCATATTAAGATCTTATTTTCCTATCTACTCTTGGTACTAATTCTAATAAGTAGATTCTTCTTATCATGTGACATCATGCTTAGAACGAAGCTAGGTCAGAAGCTGATCTACTGAACTTATCCTTGATCTTGACCCGAAAAATAAATGAAACCCTAGCATGCAGCAATGTGGTTTTGAAGGGTGACATAACCAACTATCATATGAAAAAAATATTTTGATATCTTTGCTGCTCATAAGTTCCAGATAGTCAGCAACATGGTCATAAAATCCAACAAGAAATACCTTTTTATGTTGATGTGCCAACTTAATGAAATGCTGTCGTTGGATGCTTTCAGTGATCACTACGTTAACTATAGATTGCTCAACCTCTGACTGGGAAGGATGGTTATGCCCTACTGTTCTGGAATTTTCAGAACATCATCTTCCTCTTCATATCTGTTGCATTCATCCTTTGTCTGCAAATTAGAAAACTGAGGGATGCCTTTAGTATTTGCTGCAGATCCAAATTTGTTACATGTTCTTCCTTCAATCTGCTCATTATCTTTCGGGTTTCCAAAGGGGACAATCTGATCTTCTCGTTCTCTTATGATTAGATCTTGATCATCAATCATTAAAATTTCCTTTTGAGAATAGTTCTCACAATAGGATGATAAAACAGGGTGTTCATCATATGAATAAAGATATTCAGTTGAAAACATATAATTTCCTATACAATCATCAGTTATCATAGGCTCATCCTAGTTTGCAAACTGATCATAAAATATAGATTCATACCTATCTTGGGAGTACTTTGCAAAAACTGAAGAATTTGATTCTAAATCTGAAAAGAGATCACATGCTTGCTGCTGTTCTAAATATGCTTCAGACTCATAATATTCCTATTCAAAATCTGAATCATACTGATATTTATCTAGCTCAGGTAGATGATGGTTTTCAAAATCAAGCTGCTCTGGGATTCTCCTTGAAGCACAAATGTTTTCCTCCACCTCTAAAGCATCTTCAAACATAATTCTTAATGATGAATATTTCCTTTCTAGCAGAAGAAGGGAAAGTTTTGAATGTAGTCCCATCACATAATATATCATGGTAGCTGTCTCTGTGGGTCGAATCGCCAATGGCATATCATGATAAGTGTTGTAGAATATTCGATTGAAGATAGGAAAAGTTTCATCTTCCTCTCTCTTCAAATCATAGAAATAGGCGAGATACAAATCAAGAGATTTGTTGTCACCCCAATGCTTAAAAAAGGCATCAGTGAATTCTATCCAAGAGCCAATGGAGTCATCTCTTAAACTCTTGAACCATATAGCAGCATCTCTAATGAACGATTTAGAGAAATATCTCATGATTACATCCTCATGAACAAGATGAAAATGTTCAATAAAATATTTGAAAGATTCCAAGTGCCTTTCAGTTGAAGCTTGATTCTCTCTAGAAAACCAAGGGAGATATTCATAATAGTCAAGAGGATAAGGATGAATACAAGAGGGCAGTTTTAATGGCTTAAACATCTTCATCCTGATTTTGATTTGAAAGGCTGTGGGTTGATCATGAGGGATAACAATATTCTAACAAGGTTCAAAGGTTATGGCAATGAGTGCTGAGCTCTGCATAGGTTTTGTATCAGTTTTTGTTTCTTCAAGGTTACATGGCTGATCAGAGTTAGAAGGAATTTGGATACAGAGGTCATTTTTATAAATGAGCTGTAACTCAAAGACTGATTCACCTTCTACAATACAAGTAGGCTGCAAATATTCTTCTACAGATGGATTTATAAAAGATGGGTGATAATGTTCAAAATATATTAAACATAGGATAATTATTCTAACATGTGAAGGGAAAAGTATAAAGGAGCTAATAAAAAATAACAACAGTTCATAAAGTAAACTGATGAACTTGTACCTAGATTTTGAATTCAGCCTCTTCATCTTTTACCAACCGGGTCCTCCCTAGTGGAGATTAACTAAATTTGGATGGATCATGGAAATAGAAGTCTTTGAAAATATGCCCTAGAAGCAAGGATAGCTTTTCTTCTCCCTCTACCAACAAATCTGATCTAGATGTCCTTGCTGCTCTGGAAGTTTGCGTTTGTAGAGCTCTTCCTTTTCTGATGATCTTCTCTGGCTCTGCAACAGGTGTTGCTGGTGGCCTCTCTTGATTTTCTCTGGTATGAGCCCTTCATAGGGCCACAGTTCTCCAATGGAGTCGGTAGGGATGAGATCTTCACAAGTAGTAGTGCTTGAATATTCCTCAACCCTAAATTTTTTTAATTTACTTATAAATTTCTGAGAACTAGATGCTTCAAAATAAGAAGATTGAAATGGAGGTCTATTTGATATAACAGTAGAAATACCTCTAGAAATACCTAATGTAGCTCCCCTTTGTAGCTCTAGAGGCCTGCCTTATGAATCCCTATGTCTTCTTAGGATCTCTTCTGGATCTGAAACATGTGTTACTGGTGGCCCTTTAGGGTTTGCTCTGGTACTTGGTCTTCTTGAAGCCACCTTATTTCAATGGAGCCGCCAGATAGATGATTACAACTAGAAT
Organism: Pseudotsuga menziesii; assembly: GCA_001517045.1. NCBI lineage: Eukaryota > Viridiplantae > Streptophyta > Pinopsida > Pinales > Pinaceae > Pseudotsuga > Pseudotsuga menziesii. The sequence goes on along the minus strand of LPNX010882811.1, from coordinate 256,633 downwards.
AATGTCCAAGATTTGTCTATCATCAAAGCAAGTATCTATGTCATCTCCTAGGGAAGCTGAGCTTTAGTCTTCTTTAACCCGGGAACGGCGCCAATTTGTTGTCACTCCAGGAAACTCCTCTAGGTTGTAGCTCAAGGATGCCTGGTAACTTAAAATGTTTTTAGGATTTTTTGATATGGATCAAGTCAGGTGACCTTTATAACCTTCCACTCTCAATACATGCATGAAACTCACTCAATTACAAGGCTTTTAGTTACAACTGTTCAGAATTTGACAATAAGGTGCAGGGATGGAGAACTAACCAGGCTGGCAGATTTACATACAAAACAGATGCATATAAATGGCTAAATCATGATAAGGATGGCACTGATAAATCAAATCACATTAACACACCAATAGGAAGACAACTATTAGTTATTAATCAACTTGAAAGTAACCTAAATACACATTCAGGCATAAGTACAGTAAAGACAGAGATGAAGGTTGAACACATCATAACAAAAGAGCTTATATTCAAGAATGAGCAAAATGAGAAGCTGACAATAGTATAGGTTTATAAATCCTCGAAGTCAAAAATTTTCAATAAAATAAGCCTTAGGATTTATAGCCTTTACAAAAATACTCAGATCTTGAAAAATTGGATCTGGTTTAATAAAAATAGACAAAAGAATAGTTTTTTGCATAATTAGGTCAAAAAACCCTAATTTAACTACTATTCTAACTAGATGTAGCATTCGTTCACTGTTTGAAACTTTTGATAACTAGAGTAAGCATTGGAACTAAATTCCACTGGTCCTCTACTCTTTCCCAGGTGTTGGTGAAGTAAACTCTTCATTTTTCTGCTGTAACCTACCCTGTTAGGTTAACTTTTGCCCTAAAACTTTGGCCAAATTGCTGAAAACTAGGGCTCAGAGATTCATTTGGTTATTCAACTCTGTGATACCTGTGTATAAACTGAAAGAGGTTTTTGTATATTGATTTTTTTTGAGAAAAAACCTCTTTCATTTTTTGTAAATTCAGTTTCATATTTCGGAGATATGTATTTCAAAAACATGTGTAAAATAGGGAAATTTTGAGATCTGAAAATTAGGGCTCAGAGATGGAATTGATTCTCCCAATATGAAATACCTGTAGGAAAAATGAGAGAGGTTATTTTTCTCTGACATGTTGGGAATAAAAAAATCCTAGAGTTTTCCAAACTGATTCTTCAATCACTCATAATCCCCATTTTAAAATGATGGCTTTTCATAGTAAAACGCCCCTTTCGATGGCTTAGCAAAATTGAAGCACACCTTCCTTGTTTATTTCTTCAGCATCTTTTAGGTTTATATTTTGTCCCTAAGTAATCCATGTTAGCCAAAAACTGGTTCTGTGTGTCAAAAGTTAATATTCTGCCTCTGTCTTCTTTTGGTGGTTAAGAGGCTAAAACATTAGAACTGTTAGCTACCGAAAGCGAGGATTTTGGTGGCGAATGAACTGCTGCTGCGTTCATCTAAGCTACCAAAAGATCTGCTTTTTGTAGAATTTTATTTATCCTTTAAATCATACTTTTACAGTTTACTCTTGTCCTTCTGGTACATTCTCAAACTGCATAAGATTTGGAATATCAGCAATATCATGGGCTACCTCCAGATTCTGAAGGCTAATAGTTCCCTCTGCTAGGGTTTCCAGTGAAAGGTGTGTCCTAGGGCTTGAATATTTATTATGCAACCTTGATATTCTTATCATCCTGTAGAGCCTAGAGTTATCCTTCATCAATCTCAGATTTCTTCCACCTATATAACAACAACATCGTGTTTTAGGGTTAGGGTTTGGATTTTCCTTCTAAGACCTCTAGTTCATGTATTTTCCCTAATAATCAATTGATTCTATGGGACCTAGGTTTGATATTTCAATTCTTCAATATCTGCATCAAATCTTCATGCACTGATAGATGAGGTCGAAAATGCCACCTGGAGGACTGACAGGTCATCTTTTGCCCTAAAACTTTGGCTAAACTGCTGAAAATGGTGGCTCAAATATGGCTTTGGAACTTCAAATATGTGACACCTGTGTATAAAAAAAAAAAGAGTTTTTGTACATTGTTTTGTTGTGAGAAAAAACCTCTCTCAAGTTTTTGGAATTCATTTTAATGTTCCCGGGATCTGGATTTCAAAAACATGTGTCAAATAGGAAATTCTGAGATCCGAAAATTAGGTCTCAGAGATGAATTTGATTCTCCCAATAAGAATTACCTGTAGGAAAACTAAGAGATGTTATTGTTCTCTGACTTGTTAGGAACAGAAAACTTCAATCATTTTGCAAAATTATTCTCGAGTCACTCATAATCAGTGTTTAAAAACAATGACTTTTCATAGTAAAACGTCCATTTCGGTGGGTTAGAGCGTCCTGAAATTTTAGTTTTAGCTGCCGAAAGTCTACTTTTGGTGGCTTAGAGACCATTTTGAAACCACACTTACCCACCAAAACCTATGTTTTGAATTTTTTGAGCAGGCTTTTACCCCAACACCTTTTTGCTTGTTTTCGATGGTTAACGCCCTTCTTGCACTGTTCACTAAGTTGCCGAAAGAAACACTTTTTGGTGGCTAATGAGTTGTTTAAAGTCTCTCCTAAGCCACCGAAAGTGATTTCACCATTTACTCACTCGGACCCACTTTTGGTGGTTATCTTTCATCCTACGTTAAACTGTTAGCTGCCGAAACAAAGCCTTTTGGTAGCTAATGAGCTATTAAGAACCCCGCCTAAGCCACCGAAAGGTAAAACTTCCAATTTTTTCAACCATAGCACAAACAGAGACCTTCAATTTGTTAGTCATCTTTAAATCTTTCATGACATGACTTGAATTCTTCATACTATCAAGATAAATTTATTTTGGGAGATAACAGGTCCTTTTTCGTATGATTTAGTCCATAAGCCCCGAAAAAGTATAAAATCATACCTTAGAGAACTCTTGCAGTCATGATTGGATGGAGTGTTCCTTTTTCATAAATAGTCTATCTGAACCGAAAAAGAGATAACCTACCGTTGGAGAGAGGACTCTTTAAATTCTTTAACGAGCGTGAAGAAGACAAGATCACTCGACAATCTTTTCGAATTTAAGGATCCCGAAAAGAGTTTAAAGAAGACTTCATTAGAATTTTTCATGTTTGAATCCAGAGCACGAAAAAGTAATAAACTAAGCTCAAACCAAATTTCATGTTTTAACTAGAGCACAAAAAATGAAAAGTAATCTCAACACCATCTTATTGTTTTTAATGAGCTCAAAGATCAGTTGAAAGAATGCTCGAAGGTTGGTTTCATTTTTACGCAAGCTCAAAACCAATGGGTAAACTATGCTTGAAAAAATTCCATTAACATGATATACAAAGGTTGGAAGCTTGCCCCCACATTATTTCTAGTGAAGCTTACCCCTAGCATGGTTGCTAGTAGCTTGACATTCCCCCAAGCTTCATTTCATTTGACAATTCTTCTTCCATACCCAACCTAAAAACCTGGTTACTAATGTGAAAATGTTCACCAGGGGGTAGGAAGAATGAGAATTAGGCAGGTGAAAAGAAGGTTCAAGTTCTAACACTAAAGGGAAGACTCGACTCAAGGGAAGGGGATCTGTTTCATTTTTACACAAGCTTGAAACAGAAGGTAACTATGCTTGGAACATGGTTTCATTTTTATGCAAGCTTGAAACCAAAAGGTAAACTATGCTTAATGAAACCTACTTCATTTTTTAATGAGATTGAAATATAAAATGAACTATGCATAGGAATGAATTCATTTTTATGCAAGATTGAAACCAAAAGGTAAACTATGCTTGAGGAGATCCATTTCATTTTTTAACGAGCTTGACATAGAATGGGAACTTTGCTGAAAGGAATCTATTTCATTTTTTAACAAGATTGACACAGAATAGGAACTATGCTCGCCACATGGTTTCATTTTTATGCAAGCTTGAAACCAAAAGGATAAACTATGCTTAAGGAGTGGTTTTATTTTTTAATGAGCTTGAAACCAAAAGTAAACTATGCTCTTAGGCATCTGTTTCATTTTTTAACGAGCTTGACACAGAATGGGAACTATGCTCGCAAGGATCTCTTTCATTTTTTAACGAGCTTGACTCTAAATGGGAACTATGCACACCACATGATTTCATTTTTATGCAAGCTTGAAACCAAAAGGGTAAAATAATCTTAAGGAGTGGTTTTATTTTTTAACGATCTTGAAACCAAAAGTAAACTATGCTCTCAAAATTGCTCCTACCGAACATGATATGTAGAGGTTGGTAAGTTTCCCCTATTACATAAAATCTAGTAGGTTAGCTCCATTATGATTTCCATATACTAGAGCCATGCCCCCCATTTTACCTATGATGGGAAGAAGCTAACTAGAAGAAGGGGAAAGAATCACAAGAACATGAGGCACATTCAGGGCAGTGTGATTACGAGGAGTAATGTGATGGTCAGGTGTAACAAAAGAAAGGTGATAAATGGTCACAATCTTGCCATCATGGGGAAAATGCATACCTCTAAAGAGTGTGGACACACCATCCTTCATGGCATAAACATAATCACGTCCAAGGAGGAGATTGAAATCTAAAGGACCTTGGACCACCATAACATCAATGCAACAGTTTTCCCTCCTAATGTAATAGGAAAATAAGGAAGGGTCCCTAAAGGTGCAGTAGGTATTCTATTAAAATCCAATATCTGATATGTGGATGGCACAAGCTAAGGAGAACCTAAAGCTTTCCAAGCAGTTGAGGATAGAATACTAACAGAATCCCCTTCGTCAACAATAGTGTGAAGTATCCGCCTAGTAGTAGCATTCACAACTATCTAGAAAGGAACACCTGAATGAAGACGAGACTCTGTTAGGTTAGTCCAGTCAAAGGAAATAACCTCACTACTTGGAGAGGGTTCTATCAAAACAGACAAAATTTCCTCTTGTCGAGAACAATTAGAACGAAGCATAAAAACTTCAACAGGTTTTGGTTAATTCTCTACTAGAAGAGAAGAACAAGATGAATATTTGGTCAAAGAGACTACTTCAGTCTTAACACTCTTTGATGAAAGAGCGAGATCGGGTGGAAATGACATCGATTCTACCACTTCACTCTCCGAAGGAAGAGTGGGATCAATTATAGATGAAATTGAATTGATCACTTGGTCAACCAGCGAGGAATTGAGGGATAACTTACTATCGCTTGTTGGAATCACCTGTTGATGATCAATAATATTTTCCAACCAATGCAAAGCTTCATCCATGCTTGGACAAAGAAAAGTACGATGCATAGCCTTGTATATCAAACAAGGATAGAAGACTTTACCCTTACGGCCTTTTACCAATTGGTTACTGGTTGGGGGAGTATCATCATAATGATGATTAGAGGTTGATGAAACAGATGGTTTGGACCTTTTAGACCACTCTTCTTGTACACAGGAGAGACCGGGACACTCCTTAAGAAGGTGGTCCCCCTTGTAAAGCTTAGAAGGGAACTTGGGTTTTTCGGGTGTTCTCTTAGAACGGGCACCATCAAGAGCAGATGGTTGTTGCTTTTTCTCTTTCTTATCCTTCTTCTTTTTACCCTTCCCTTTCTTCTTCTTCTTATCCACATAACTACTAACCATAGAGATTTGGTCAAGCGAAGAACAAGAAAGGGATGAAGCCACAACCGATGAAGAAGGAGAGGGATTAGGCTGAGGTTGATCCTCTCCCAGAGGAGAGGTGACATTTGAGCCATTAGGTGTAATTGGAATTACCGGATTAAAAATCCAGACTGGTAATCCTATAGTCAATCCAAGAAGATTTAGAGTGGCAATAAAGGGAGGACCAATACCTTCACTTGGGGGGAATACAAAAGGTACACCTTGGAAAGGGAACTCTTGAGTGGTAGTCCCAGATTGGGATGCCATATCTAAACTCTTTAAAAGCCACCTAACTACCACGCACAAGCAAGTAATACTCAAACTAAAAGCAACAAGAAAACATGTGAAATGAGTGGATAAGAGTCAGGAATGTCACAGGATTATCAAGACTTTACAAGCTTCACCCATAAAGCCAAGACGGCCAAAAGGTTAACTGAGTTGGTATGAGGATTCCTAAAGGGGTCTCCTGATATACGCAAGGTATGTGGGAGCTCAAATTGGTACTAGTGTTGTATAATGCATAACCGTTCACAAGGGGATTTCCTATATACAATTGAGTACGTGAAGTACCTTTCTATATACCTCAAGGCTATGTGAAAGGCTGTTCGATATACCGATGGTACATGGAAGAACCACACGAGTCCTGGGATGTAATGCAGACGAGTAACAATAGCTCCTGCACTTAACGACGCCCAAACACGTCTCTAACTTATCACTCAAATTGATAAAAGTTTTAACCTAGTACTACTGTTAATTTTATCTTGTGCATTTAGGTGGAACCATGGAGTGAAAACTTGAATTTAAAGAAGATGCACACTAATCTATATGATAATGCAAGTTTTCCTCTTCAATGAAATTCTACCTAAAAGAGGGAGAGATATTTACTTTTCTTTCCAAAATGCACACCCAAATGCGAATGCAATTCTATCTCTTCAAATGAAAAGTAAAATATCAATGTACCCCAAACAATCTTTAAAGCAAAATAAACAAGAGATCTAGAGAACATCTAACATAAATAAACCAAGAATGTTTCCTATCTTTTCATGCTTGAAAAAGATGCATAAAAAAATGATGGAAAGATGATTTCACTAACATTTCCAAACAAAACTAACTCTAATGCACACAAAATTGAAAACAAATATTTCTTCTTAATGAAGGTAAGATCTAGAATTTCAAACAATCATGCACAAAACAAGAAGAAAATCGTTCAACAATGTTTGTGAATAAAGCAAAGGAGAGAGAAAACTAAAAATTCTCTTTGAAACAGACAAGGAAACGAAGAACCAATCTTTCCTACCAAGCACTGAAAAAATAAGCATGCAAAAGGAAACAAGAATCACCCCAAGCAAAGAAAGACTCAAAACAACATGGATCACTCATGAATTCCAAGTCCAAAACAAACCAAAGCATACACAAGAAAATGAGATGTATATTTCCAATTCCAATGAATAATATCTACAGAAAAGAGCAAGAGGTTTCAAGCAAAGAAAATAATGTAAAATCCAGTGCAAGAAACATAAACTCTCTTTGAATGCAGAGAGAATACAACAATCAAAGAAACTGCAAAATATCAAAAAGCAAGCCAAAAACACACAAAAATTAAAATACAAAGTCTAGAACAGGGCCTAGCTAGCACCGTGTTGGAGGGGTCTTGACAGAGTGGTTCTGGATGAGCACCACTTCTGGATAACAGGACTCAGGCGGTGGCATCACATACTTCTAACAGGTTTCAGGTGGTGGCACCGCTTCTCACCAACATCATATAAACGGTTCCCTGTATATATCCAAAATACAAAGGTGAATGAAAGTTCAAGTCAGAAATTGATCAGATCAAGGAAAAAATTGATGAATTGATAGTAACAAAGAGCATAAAAAGTCAAAATAATTCAAATCTGAACAGATCTGAAAGTTTCAATCCAAAATTCATTGAGTCAGATGGCAGATCTAACCGAAGAGAGTTGGATATGGAGCCTGGATTTGGACAAGAGTTCAAGAACTGAGGAAGATCAGATCAGTTGATATATGCACTGCTCCCCAGCAGAGTCACCAGATTTGTAACTAGGAATATTTCACCTTCTACGGAAAGAAGTTGTTCCTCTGGTCTGAATGGTTCAGATCCAGAACAAATGAGTGAACGACAAAGGATGAAGACCTTCCCTGGATGTCGTAGACACCTGGAATGCTACTTCGATAGTGAACCTGTGTACCTGCAAATAGATCAAACATGCAAACACATAAAAGCTACCAGAAAATCATCTACTTATCCATGTTAGTGACTAAGGAATCTAACAACATGTACATGTGAAATCAAAACAACAGTAATGTGGGACGGAAATCATCTTTGCATTAAAGATGTATGGGAAAGCTTACAACCATTTCCTTGGTGTTGACAAGAATCTCCATGAAACAAACACTTCATCCCCATAAGATCCAACTTTTCTCTCTATGCTCTCTAATGGCTTGGGCTAAGTGGTCAATCCAACAGCATAACAATACCTCTATAGTTCTCCCCTCAACTATGGACATGAGATTGTATTTATAAGGATCAATGGATAGGAATAGTTGAGATATTTGTGGATGAGGTGGCTCTAAGATCCTATGATGGGGGATATCGAGCCCAACTGAACCACAATGATAGGAATAAGGGAGGACACGAGGCTCATGATCTAGAAGCCTCAAGAAACTTCTCTTTTTCCCATTTTACCTGGGGTACCCCTTTTCTTCTCTTATGACAGAGCGGGTCAGATGAGAAACACTTATGGACAAAAGACCATATGCGGTGGCGCCGCTTATGGAAAACATGGTACGGGTGGTGCGAGCAAGGTACCACTCATGGGCTACAGGTAAAGCGCGGTGCTGAGTTTTTTCATGTAGAATTGACAAACAGAGTAGGTTTCCACTCTAAGTGCTGGGATTAAGGGAAAAAATGGGAGTTAAGGGTCTTATCACATGGTGGTGACAGGATTTGGGTATAACACAAACCATGAAACATAGGTGGCCAATGAATAACAAGCTCTAGGAAGGTCATGTTAAAGTACATTTTCCATATCCTTATCATCCATATCTAACTTAGGAATTTCATATCTAGGCCTGATGATTCTAACGGTCCAATTTTGAATGAATTTTACCAAGTGATCCGTGTGAGAGATTCATCCCTATATTTTACGGGGAAGTCTACTAATTTAGTTAGTGAGGGTGCATTCCTTTATTTTTGGACGTTTCCCCTATTTTTATGGTCCTAACTTGCATGTTTGAGTTTATGGAACCTAATTCCATGAATCAAGGAAGGTTAGTGCTCTCCTTCACTCTTTTTAGTAGATACCTATCATGCAATATTTATGCATGTATTAGATCCTCGATTTTAGGAAATCAATCCTCCACTTGTAATCTTGGGTTAGTTATGAGCTAGTTAACTCATCCTTGATATATTGCATGGATAACTAGGGCATATGGGATCTAAATTAAGTCCAACTAGATATTCATGCATGAATGAACAATTAGAATTGGCTCCTTTAACACTTCAAATTTTGTATATGTACAAGATTATTCAATTTTTGAATTATTCAATAATAGTTCAATGTTTTTCTGCAAGATGTTTTCTCTTTACTCACGCCTTTATTTTTCCTTTGTAAAATTTCTAATTATATTGTTCTTTATTACATTTCTATATCTATTTGAGATATTTTGTAAGTGATCATAATATTTCACATGGTATCAGATCCTTGGTGATTCTAAAGAAGTTGTTTTGCATGATATTAGAGCTAGTTGGAATCTAGGAGGATCATACCTTTATTTTGTAGGAAGAAGACACAGAAGGAGAAACTAAAACAAACAATATGTATAACCCAATAATATGTTTCTTACTCCATTAAATTAGCATGAGTGGAAGTTTGAGTCCATTCTTTTCTTGAGGAGTAAGGGTATTTCTATATTAATATGGGGCAAGAAGCTGAACCCATTTCTAGGGTGGAGAAAGAATATTGGTTTAACGAGATGGATGAATAATTTGGATTTATATGGTTCTTATCTGAACCTCAAATATCACATTGATTTTGATGAATATTCCAATAAAGTCTAGAACAATATGGAGGTACTATTTGGAAAATAAGATGAGAGAAGATGACATCAATTGGAGAATGGGCTCATGAACAACTTGACACTGGGAACTATCAAATACTTATTCATAGAAATTGAATCATTCACTTCCATCTTAATGGGATATGATGCATCGATAGAAATCAACCATTTAGCTAAAGGAGAACTTGATATAGATCAAGTTCTTATTGATGAAGATCTCATTGATGTCTTTTCAATGACCTCCGGTAATATTTCACATTTCCATGTAGAAGTTATTGACATTGAAGTACAATTTATTGTATATCCAATAAAAAAACCTCTTTGGGCACAACATACTCTTCATGCAACAAGTTATCTAATTAGGTATCAAATGGATATTGGGTGGATCCACTCACATTCTTAAAGTTATTCTTAGATCCTTTTATGCCTATCCACAATTATGTGGTTAGTACATGATATCCATAGTATTTTCCAAAAGTAGCAGGAAATCCATATTTGAATACTACCTTTTGTTTGGGGACATAGGGTACTTCCAAAAGACCGAATACCTAGAGTAACCACTGACAAAAATGGATCAAAGATCAACACACAGATGTTTTCATGTGGTTTAAACTATCAAAATGGAAACACTCCATGACCCCATCCAAATAGCTATTTGAGGTAGTTTGTTACGCAAAAGAAAGAAAGTTACGAATGATCTTCTCATAATCGCTCAACTAGCTAATGAACCTCAATTCTCTTTAAATAGATATCGTGGACCAATCAGGTGTTAAGCCATGGATCAAAGGTAGTTATGATTTAAGAGAATATTAACCGTCAAATCATGATATGTCTAGAACATATCGTGATCGTCGGATTATATATTTACAAATGCATACTAATGCATATTGTTATCACACATAATTTACCCCTAGCTATGAAAGGATAATCCCAAGGTAACCAAAAAAACCAAGCTTTAGGAGGAAAGTTGGAATCTTTCCTTCCATATAGGGATCTCTGAATAGATAAACTCACAGGCCAGATATATTTTTAAAAATAAATAAAATTTAATAGTCACAATGGGTGAAACCAGTGGTCATTAGGCATGGAGTCAAATATTAAAAACAATTATAATTGTGCTTTGCAATGGAGATCTTAAACAGAGGTAGGGTAGCTACTCTTTTACAGTTAAAAATTTGATTGCCTGGTGATAAAGAAGATTAAAGAAACAGTCCGTTAATATTGGCATATCAGGATTAATTCAATGCTAACTCTAGTGGAAATATTTTGTGAATGCTTGAAATTAAAGGATCAAAGCATATGATTATGAATTCCAAAACAATATATATTCATTCAAGCATGAAAATAAAATAGAATGGAAAGGTAAACAAGAATCACATTCACATGAGGAAAGAAAATACAGACTGTAAATGGAATAACACAAGAATATCTGCAGAAAACCTACTTGGCTTTGAAATTTTATTAATCTTGAAGCCCTCTTACAAAATTTGGATATTTCTCATGGGTTCCAACCCTCAATAAATTGTAAAATGTTGTTTAAATAAATCAAAATTCTCCTTGATCTAATAATTACTTATATGCTAAAAATAGTCAAAATAACTGCCTTATTACATTTGTGATTTTCTTCCTAACAAACTAAATACTCATAAATTTATTATATTTTTGAAAATATATAAGTCTTCAATATCCCTCGAATTTCTCTATTGATCTAGCTTGTATTTTTTTCTTCCAAAATTCTCAACTGTCTTCCACTGGTTCACAGTTGGTAGCTCCTGGTTGGCCATTTCTTTAGCCAATACTCGTAACTCTAAATGATCCACATATGAAATTTCTAGCAATTGGTAAGAAACAACTGTGAAAGTATTTATTATTTCAATGTCCACTACTAGTTTATCAATCATTGTTTTCCCTGATAGAGATTGGATCATATCTTCAAATTTCATGTGGTCCAATATGCATTTTACTAACAAAGCTTGATATTGAACCTGAGACAGAATACTACCATTTTCGTCCCAAGAGAAATGCAAACCCTTTTGAAAAATTGACACAAGTGAACCTTTAAAAATATTCACTTGATGATTCATTATGACAATTTTGGCCTGCATAATATCTATATGTTGATGTTTTCCCACTACTTTCTTGGCCCAAGTGATCACTGTGATCCTGCATTTTATCCCCATGGTTATTAAATATTCCTCTTATAAAGTATTGAGTAAATTGATTGTGTTATTAGTTGTATCCATAGGTTTCTTATTTAAGGGTTCCTTTACTGCAATCCTTTTACTTCTTGCAATGGGAGTGAATACCTCTATGGCATTCACTATTTCCAATGGATTCTCTTGTGGAATTTCAACATTCTCCATTGGTGTTGGATAATCTGACCAATTTTCCTTTTCGGCCTACCCTTAAACCTATTGATGTTTAAATTATTTATTCTTATTCACTTGTCTTCTTATTGAGATAACATGTAATGGATCATAGTTTACTACAAAAGTTGTTTTAAAATCCATCTCCTTTAGTAAACCATCCACAACAGGAAGTGCATATTTATTCTTTATAATAAAAGGGCCAACTACCCATGGGAGTTTAATTTCTAAAGCTTTCTTGGTGTTGATGAAATGCTCATTTTCCACTATCAATTCTATCTTATCAGCTCCAAATAAAATACTCTAGGAGTGATAAAAGTTGGCAGAATGTATGGCTCATGAGTAAATCGATACACTTTGATAATAGTATGTTCTTCCAATTGGAAATGGTCTCCTATTTTCCTATTTGGGGTAAATTGCAAAGCTTCTTTCCTCTGTGGAAGTACTCTAGGGAGTTTATTTTGAAAGAACACTATGTAGACCTCTTCCATCAACAAATTCATATAATTAAAGATGTTGATATTGATTTCTTCCGTAAGAACCATTTATGGTAACTGTACATTTTCCTCATTAAAGAATAAAAACATTTTTATAAGATAAGTCTGAAATCTAAAATGTATGGTATTGTGTAAATTCACTAGCTTAGAGTGAATACTTTCATCTAGGAATTCATCAATTTTAAGGCATGGAGGTGGAAGAGATTGGGACTCATACTGACTCCTATTGACTTTGAACAATAGACTCATGAAAATATTAGGAACATATATGTCTATGTCCAAAACTAAGAATTGACTCATCATTGAAACAATCATCTTGGTTTCTTCATTAAACATGTTTACATCTAAGGGAAATGGTTGGTTATCAAGGGAGATATACGACATGAATTTTTTTGAAAGAAAGGGTTGTTTTTGCTCAATGGTAGCATGTCTGAAAGACTATATCAGGTCTTATTCACTGAATTCTTCATGGTATTGGGTGAAAATAGGAGGAACAATAATGGAATATCGGACAACAAGTGCATTAACAAGACATATAATCTTGGACTTGGATAAATCCATGATTACTCTTTCGGAAGAAGAATAATTAGAGGCACACCAGCCAATAAAATCAGGAAATTTAAGGGTTTTATCTCGACAGAAATAATAGAAATTAGTCTGGAATACATTATGAAAATCAATACCCTGGTCTATAAATGCATCCAACCTTTGATTTTAACTAGTGAATGGGGTCTAAAGATAGAATGGTATAAAATATTCTTCCATCCCTGGTATAAAATATTCTTCCATCCCTATCTTCTAAGAGTTCATCATTTTTTTGAAATTGCAGGGCCTGAGACTCTACCTCTCCTCCACTATCCATGTTTAAATACTAATAGGTGGGTAAAAACACGATCTAATTGAAAAACTAGTGACTGTATGGGTATCTATATTACTTGGATTTGTCCATGCAGAACAATGCTTCCTTTCCTAATGCATAAAAGAAAAATAATATTTCACGACATGCATTTACCCTTTATAATATTCTTCAAAGTGGTTTTAGGATTAAAGGAGTGGATTTTTATTTCCATTAGTAGAATTATATGTTAAATTTCATATATGGATCCTTCTCCATTCGTAGATTCAATCTACCTTTATCCTCAACCATTGATCTTGATAGCCCATTAAACTTCTCCTTTACTTATTATGCTTCCCTACCTGTCACTTATCCACCTTGCAATTTCCCATAGTAGACCCTCTTATCATTGTAGATCTAGCAGATCTCTATTTTCCACCGTAGATCTTATCTCTTACATAATCCCCCTATTTACTTTTCATTGTTCATATGGAGTGTAAAATAGTGTGCAACTTCTATCAGCGGATTACCTAATAGTTGTTGATCTCATCACATCAAATTCTGAACATTGATTGATGTTTCCCTTTAATGATTATATTGAACTAAAACTAAACATCTGGTGCGCATGTTCTCCCTGCTGACCCCATCTTCGCTGCCGATCTTAATAGTAATCAATCTCCACCGTCGATTAATGCTAAATTTTAAGCATTCCATTAATTCCCGATCTAAATTTCTCTACGCATATTCCCACGATGAATCCTCCTGCACCATAGATCTTTTTTATCGTTAAATATTCGTTATAGATTAAGGTGTGCCATTGAACCTTTTTGCTGATTATCAAAATAATTTCTTCCGTGCATCTTTCATCAATGGAGTCATCACCAACCGTAGATCTTCCTATCTGGATATCTGAACCATTGAAATTATTAGGATATACCATATGCACGATTTCTCCATTATTTATCTCTTTATTAATTTTAACCTATGGTTTTATGAGATCATCGAGGTCTTGGTCTTTAATTTGGCATTTTAAGCACCTTTCGATCACCTTTAGCAAAATCCCTTCATACCACACCCTTTTTTCTTTTGAGGCTTTCTCTATCCAACTGCTAACCAACATAGTGCAAATAAATAGATCCAACTGGGGATGATATCCTCCATAGAAGGTAGTAAAGAACCCATAAACTAGTGCCAATTTATTCTCTGTATGAAACCTTTCAAAAACTTAACAACTCAAATCTCTTTTTTTCATTTTTTTCTGTAAATAAAATAAGGAAAATGACAAATATTTAAGATCTCAGGGCCTTCTCTCTGGGATTCAAATTCTTCTTTTTTCCATATGTACTAAATCTTCAATTAAATAAATAAATACAGTTGATGTACAAAAATTACCTTCCTCCTCAGGTCAAGTAATGCTTCAGAAATATTCCAGAATGAACGAATTGCACCCTCTCAAAATGTATGGCCCTTTCCACAAATGATCAAATTTTTGATGTTTATCTTAATTCCTTGCATCCCATTTTAGAACCAGATTATCAACCTGAAACTATTCTTCCTTAACCCTCATGTCAAAGGTTTTCTTCATTTTCTCTTGATGTACTTGCACCTTATCATAATATTTTCCCTTTACCTCATTCAATTCAATGATCTAAATTATCCTCCTCTGCATATGATTTGGTTCTTCCTCGTGTTCCTATGGTAGCTTCACCACAAGTAATCCTAAAGACACTGTAAACACCGCCTTTGTTCCATATACGAATTGAAAGGGTGACATTCCAATAGCTCTTTTAGTTCTTATTCTATCTTCCCATAAAACATACTTCAGTTTGGTGTGCCAGTCTCTCTTGTTTTCTTCCAACAACTTCTTGATTATCCATACCAAACTTTTATTAGAAGATTCTACAATCCCATTCCCTCAAGGATAATATGCAGTAGAATGATTCAAATTGATATGATATTTGTGAAAAAAACTGATCATTTTTATAGTTGGTGCATTATCAGTCACAATTATTTTGGGACATCCAAACCTTGACAGCATATTATTATCCAAAAATCCCATAATAACTATTACAGTTGATTTTACCACACATGGTGGATCACACCTTTATGTCCTTCCTTGTCCCTCTGCAGACTCTTTAGACTCCATGGACCATTTTTGTACCTTTGATGTTTCCAAGATCATCCCTAAAAACATGCAATAATTGCCATACGTGACTTTTAATCCCTTTATCATGTATATATGTGGATTTGACCCTTAAACCCACGTACATCGGGATGTGTGCAAACGACCAAATGATTTTGGAGTTTTCCTTGATGTGGATCAAAGCCACTTGTCTCTTAGCCTCCCATATGCCTTGAGATCGCTCGAATTCGACCTTTCATTACCCGATTGAAGAGCTATATAAGGAACCTTTTTGGATACATTGAAAGGAGAGGAATTGAAGAGCAAGAAAACTATAGTCCATTGTTTCCGGAGCTTATACTTGAGTTTGCATCCCTTTGTCCCTTGGAGCACTTTGTCCAATGAAATCTAACCCCCAATGTTGAAATAGGATTAAGTGGTAATGACACTAATTTTCTTTTCCCATCAAAGATTTAACAATGATGATAGGCTGTGATCTCTTTTTAAACATCAGAAAACATGGTAGTCCAATAGAAACCAACCCTTAAAATTTTGTTTGCAGTGAATTTCCAAGAATGATTCCCTTCACATAATCCCTAGTGAAACTCCTTCATAGTTTGTTGGGCTTCATTCTCTAGAAAATGGTTTAGAAAAATACCTCCTAGGTATTTGCAATATAAATCTTGGTTCATGATACAAAATTTTGTTGCCTTTAAACTTGTCTGATCTAAATTTGGTTTTACTTAATCCTGGAGGTGCCTATAAATTCTGCAAAACATATACAATGTCACTATATGAAGGAGATAAAGTGAAATATGTGATCACATGTAATCTTGAATCCAATTGATTTGAATGATTATAAAATATATTCAGTTGCATAGATTCATAGTTTGCATCAGTCATTGACTTTTTTATTCCCTCTCCTTTCACCAACTTTGTAGGCATGATCTCCAAATCATATTCTAGTAAGACTGCTATCCATTTTTCTCTTTTACCTTACGGATCAGGCTGGGCAAGAATATTTTTCACCACATTTCTAGGAACAAAAGAAATGATACAAGAATGTAAAATATACACCCTAAAATCCTTCAAATATTTGACCAATTCATAGGCCTTCTTTTTCATGATCTCCAAATCATATTCCAATAAGGCTGGTATCCATTTTTCTCTTTTACCTTCTAGATCAGGCTAGGTAAGAATATTTTTTACCACATTTCTAGGCACATAAGCAATGATACGAGAATGTAAAATATACACCCTAAAATCCTTCAAATATTTGACCAATTCATAGGCCTGATTTTCCATGATGTCATATTTCAATTCTCCATCTCTCAATACCTTGCTAAAGAAAAAAAATCCCTCCATCCCTCATCCCTCAAACCCTCAATACATTCTATGAATTATTTTGTAGCAATACTCAAGCTAATGTATGTTCAGAGGAAAAAGAAAAACAATAATATCTTTAGAAAAATCATGAGAAAATAGAATAGGGTATTATGTTATTGCTTTCTTGATGTCATTAAAATATTTCTTAGCTTCTATAGTCCGTTTTATTTCATAATCCTTCCTCAACATATTTGTTACATTTCTTAAAATTTCTGCAAGACTTGGGATAAACCTTCTTAAAAAAATTCCCTTGACGAATGAAAGATTGAATCTCCTTCTTATTTATAGGTACCTCTACCTTCACAATAGGGTTTACTCGGTCCGGATCAATCCTAATCCCATATTTTGAAATAATATGTCCCAACAACTTCCCCTCTTTCATGGAAAAATTATATTTTCTAGGATTGAGGGAAATACCATACCTCCTGCATTTCAAGAATACCTTCTCCAAGTGATTTATATGATCCTTGTAATATTTGGAATAAACTATAAGATCATCCATATAAATTACAACAAAATTGTACTTCTCCTCAACAAAAGCTATGTCCATTTCCCTCTCGAAAGTAGCTCCTGCATTCATCAACCCAAAAGGCATTTTTTCATACATTAAAGTCCCCCATGGTGTTGTGAAAGTTTTATTTTCTTAATCTTCAAGAAGAACCTTTATTTGGCTGTATCCAGAAGAAAAAAAATCCATTGTAGAAATCCTCTCAACACCAACAACTTTATGTCGTATATGATCCATTTTAGGTAAAGGAAAATTACCTTTTAATGAAATTTTATTTATATTCTTGAAGTATACACATAGTCTAATTTATCCATTTCTCTTTATGGCAGGGACAATATTAGATACCCACATTGAAAATCTAAGAGTTACAATGATTTTTGCATGGAATAACTTCCTCACCTCTTTTTGAATTAAGGGCAAGAGCATTGGATTTATTCTTCTTAGAGTTTATCTGAAAGGTTTCTCTCCAGGTCTGATAAGAATAATATGTTGTATGATGGAGGTGTCATATTCTTTCATATCTTCATAGCTCCAAGAAAAAAAATTAGTGCATTTTTTCATCAAATCAATATATCTCTTCTTCTCTTCTGCAGGTAGGTTTTTTGACAGTTTCATTATTTTAGGAGAATCTTCAGTTTCAATATTTTGATCCTGATTATTGTTTTTATTGGGATGGAATTTAGGATATTTGGCTACATCATTCTGGTCAAATATTTTTTTCTAGAGGAATAAGGCCTTTAGGAATGTTATTACCTTTTAACTGAATAATGTCCATAGACCCAATCATGTTTTTCAAATTTTTTTGCTAAACATCTTCATCCGCAAACTGTTCATCATCTTGGAAATTTTCTGAATTTGATTTTCTGTATCGATACGTGTATTTACAAAATCACCTGACAATTACAAAAATATATATATTTGTAAATCATGTTTAAACACTTTTGAGTACTTAGAGTTCTCAAGAATAGAAGGTCTATTCACAATATCAATTTTATATTTTTTCTTAGAATAGATAGACACTTTAAAATTCCCAACAGTAGTGGCTAGAGAATCAACTACTTGATTTTGGATTATGAAAATTACCATGACTCTGTGTTCAATAAACGAGTTTCCCATCATGTACCAGAATTCATTTCTATAAGATCTCATTCCGGGATGTTTTGTTTGGAAGCTATTATCACTTGATTCACCACTAATGCTGAATCTCCAAAGACATCTATTCTTTTTTCTTTTAAATAATTTAATCAATCCGACTAACAAAGCCTCATACTTTGTTACATTATTAGTACATTCAAATTCCAATTTAAAAGAGTATACCTTAAAGTCTCTATTTGGCGAAATGATCCAAATACCTACACTAGCTCCCTCCTTTCTTATTAATCCATCAAAATACATTGTCCATGCCCCTTCATCATTTTGTTTATGTTCCAATGATTCTTGCCTCTCAGCAAATTATTTATCTTCTTTCATTTCACTTAATATTGGCAGGTCTTGTTCAATATGAGAATCATTGAAAAAGATGGAAGATCCTGGATCAGTATGTACAACATATATGGGATTATTGTTGTGTTTATATTGAGTGCTATCCACATATGATAATCTATTTTCTCTGTAAAATACTCTAAGTTATCCAAACAAAGGAATAGTTGCATAGGACATGTCCATTTGCAATGTTCCTTTGAGCTTTGAAGCCCAAGATCTTGATGAAAAACATACCAAATTTTGGAGGAATATCAACCACTACAACATCCATGATAATTCTATTGGAAGGGATCTTTGCAAGAGTGACTACCATACCTTTCATTAACCCCAAACATTTTACTTTTATAGAATCAAAGGAAAACAAGAATTTATAAGGCCTTGTAATCTCTAACCCTAGACTTTCCACCACCACTCTTGGCATTAAATTGTGTGATGCACCAGAATCTAGCATAGCATTATGTAAAATCATGTCATGGACATTAAGGATAAAATAGAATGGTGGAACATGTTCTTCATCAGTGTCTTCAATTAGAGGACCAAGAACTATTGTTGGAGCATCATATCTCAATTATAGTGTGTCTAACTGGAATTCTCCATCAGTCTTAACCATTATGGTTATCTTTCTCTATATTAATTGTTTCCAAATAACTCAGTGAAATGAATGGAAATATTTATCTTAGATATTTCACTCTATAAACTGAAAGAGGAAATTGTCCTATCACTTTCAATTGGCATTTGTTGTTTATTCTCTTTTGACATTTCTTTTTTATTATCTTTCAATGTTTTTTTTTAAATTTAGGAGCCTTTTGTACAGACTTTTATTTCTTTTTATTTTTATTTTTGTTTTCTACATTATCATGACTACTAGAAGGCTGATTTGGATATGTCCTTCCTTGATTTATGATCACATGTCTATTTTTCAAACTTAACTTTCTCTAAAAATCATCTATAACATTTTTATATCCTCTCTGATAGTTCTCAGTTTCTAACTCGAGGGTATTACAATCATCTTCGTGAGAAAACAAATTGTGTTTCTCTTCTATAAGATAAATTTCGGAGTCTATATAATCAGAATGGTGTATTTTATTACCCATTAGATCATTATATTCTTCCTCATCAACAAAATTATCTGGAAATGGGGGTCTTATTTGTTTGTATTCAACAATTCTAGGATATCTTTGATCTCTCTGTCAAATTTGAGGGGGAGGAGGAGGCAGCCTTCAGAAATTGGGATTCTTGATTTATGGATTATGTTTCTTTCTATTTGGAGGTCTATTATCCAATGCCAATATGTCGATCAACCTCTCCATTGTTTTCAACATTATATCAAGCTTTGCATCATTGGATGAAGATGTAGAAGCTTAATTGTCTTCCCTAGTTCTTTTCCTATCTACCTCAATTCTTTGTTTCATCTCCTAGAAGCCATTAAGTTAGCCTCTACTTCCAAAGCATATTTAAACATAGCAGGATAATCAATGCATTTTCTTTCTCTTAATAATAAAGAAAAATCACTATCAAATCCATCAACATAGTGTAATTTTGTAGCTCCTATCCGAGGTTTTATATCAGTTGTTATGGAATTGTAAACCCTCATAAATATGCATGAAAATTCATGTACTGACTCAAAGTTTCCTTTCTTTAAATTATTATATTGAGCAAGAACCTGTAGGAACATCTTTAAACCATATTTTAACCTCCCTAGACAATTTTTTTGCAAATAGTCTCATTATAGCATCATCATAATCTGCTTATTCTAAATCAATGAAATCGTGAAACCTACCCACATGCTGTCTTGCTATGAAATTTCCCTCCTGATCAAATAATGGAATTATTTATGCGTAGTTATGTGGAAGGTCCTTTAATACAACATGCAAAGCTAATGGATAAAATCTAGTAGCCATAGCTCTAGGAAGGTTATGAATAACAGGTGAATTTTGAACAATACTAGGAATCTGAGGCTGATAAGTTTGGGTTAAAGGATTTCTTTTTTATGTCTTTACAATATCTTGGATATTTTTCCAAAGTGAATCTAACAAATAAGACTGAAGTCTATTTGGATTGATTTCAACTTGTTTCAAATATGATTCAAACTTAAACCTTAAGAAAGACTGTTCAAACTTTGTTTCCAACTCAAACTTATATTTAAAACTAATAAATTCTTATTGACTTTGAGAGAAAGATCATTCTATTCGAGAAGTACCTACTTGTTCTTTTCCTAATTATACTCTTCGGATATTCCACACTATGAAAAGTTTCAGTATTCGGGTTACCTCTTGTGTGTCCTCTCCTCAAATCCAGGATGTCACCTTTAGAATACTCTCTTGAAAATCAATGTGGAGTGTTGCTAGGAAAAATGCACCTCTTGCGGATAAGAGTTGTTCCTCTAGTCTGAATGGTTTAGATCTAGAACAAATGAGTTGCAACGGAGTTGGAATACTTCCCCTAGAAGTTGTGGAGATATGGAATGAGTGCCTATGATGGAGTGGTGTAGTTGTTTCCTGTGATGATGGCTCTTCATGGATGTACTTTCATAATCACATGAAACCAACAAACAAGATTAAAAGCACCATAATATAATCAACAAATCTATGTCAGTGACTAAGGAATCCAACAATAAAATACATGATTATAACATAACATACTTTATGGGAAAGGAACCAAATTTTCATTAAATATGAAGAATACATTTACAACCTTCACCTTAGTGTTGAGATACTCCTTCACATGCCAATTCCTTGTCCCCAAAATCTCCAACTTGCTCCTCCTATGCTCACCCTACTCATTTAGGCCAGAATGTCAATGCAACATCATAACTTTGCTCTCCCTCAACCATGGGGTATGAGCTTGCTTTTAAAGGCCTTGGGAGGATATGGATGGTTGTGTAACACCCTAGTTTTGACCTCATTGCATTAAATGTACATGATGTATATATTGTAATGATCATGGTGCAAAGCTAAAGGCCAAGGCCCCACCATTGATTGGTTATGCTATGTTTCAGATTTAAATCATCACTGATGGTATATCGGGGCATGCGGCATACATATTGAGTTTTGTTATCATGTAAATATACATCTTTAATTAAATAACATGACCAGCTACGTTTGCGGCAACTAAATTGAGAAGGGGCATGATTTTCACAAGGATAAGGGTGGGGAAATAGTCAACCTTGAGCTGTGAGGGGAAAAACCCATGTGTCACCACCTTTTCTTACCCAACCACCTCCATTAAGAATTGCTGCTGGTATTTGGGGAAGTTATGGCTGAGAGTGGAGTGTGGCAGGACTGTCAGTCCTTTCCCACACACACACTCCACCCGCGGTTGACTTCACAATGGCAAAAGAAACCACTACCATCACTCCCGCAGACATACTACTCTCTCCACGATGGTGTTGAAACTCTCGTGCACTCCCCACTCGCGACTATCCATTGTTTGTTCATCCTCATGCAGGGACCATTGTCTGTTCATTATTCTCACGCAAAGGATTTTTCCTGGTTTTGGGCTCACACAACGAGCTGGGAGCTGTGCTCTTTCATCCAAGATTTGTTGTGAAGGGCCATTCACGTTTTCGGCTGTATGATCTCCTTACAGACTGGTATGACCGTGTAATTTTCTGTCATTTCGGTGTTGATATTGGAACCATTGTTCTTTCCGTGAGTTATGGTTGCTGCTATTCTCCTCGAGCTTTGTTGTGTTGCTGTGGTCTCCCTTACATTGTGATTGTTGTGGTCTTCTTTACATTTGGGGTTTGGTGCAAGTTTCCCTCACGCATAGACTGTTTGGAGTCATTTTCCCCATGTTGTGAGCTGTGCTCACTAATTACATTTTGGGACTGTTGTTTTCCCCACATTCACTGATACGTTTGAGACTGTATAATTTTCTTGGAAGTCGTTTTCCCCTGTTAAGCTGTAATTGCTGATTAATTGCATGTGTGCAATGGTTGGTCTTCAGACTGTGTTGGGAGTAGGGATGGGGGCTTGGTTTTCTTGATAAACCTGGTGGCTATAAACCACACAGACAGAGCTAGAGGGCTGGATTTCTTCTCCACAACCCCTGAATAGCACTGGAAGGGAATGCAGGGCTTGAGGGACTGTGTAGCAGAGAAAGGACTGATTCCTTGTGTTGGGTGTGTGTGGTTGTCTTATAAGCCAGGCTAGTTCCGGTGTAGGTGTTCTTGGATCTGTAATGAGCTCACTAGATTAGCATTGAGCCTTTCCCGACTCCTTAATGGCCTGATAAACCTAACCATGTTGGCTTGGATGTCTTGTTGATGGCCTAATAAACCCAACTGTTTTGGATTGGCTGTGTTTTGTGTATCCTTGGCTATGTGTAATCCTGTGTGTTCCCTTATTCCTTGGATAATCATGCGCAGCTCGGGGGTGGCAGCGCTGCTGAGAGATTAAGGAGCACGCTGGCCTATGGTTGGGTGGAATTTTGCAGCGACGTAGCTGGTTGCAGAACAAGTTCTTATAAGATAAGTAACCTTGTATATTTTACTTCTGCAATCGTACTTACTGTTAATGAATGTGATGAACATGTTGAATGAATGCTTGTATAAATGTATGTTTCTTCCGCTGTGTATGATAGACAATTGCATCTGTGTATGTTCTACTTCAATGCATTCTGTTTCATCATTTTCATGAATTCACATGTTCATGGGGCTGGTAGCCCGGATGGTTAATGCCATGGTAGCGTCCTCTTCACCAGTCGGAGGGTTGGGGACGTGACAGTGTGGTATCAGAGCTCATGTTGTAGCATGGGCCTGAATTGAACACAAAGGTGTAGTGATAGAAGCAGGATTTCTTTCTGCCCAGCAGAGATCAGCAGTTGATGATAGAAAAATTCCAAAAATTTGTCTAAGTGTTTGAACAGTCGGTTCATCGGAACACTTAGTGGGAAGGACTTCCAATGTAGCAGAGGAGCTAGGAAGAAGCATACCCGACGAAGGACATTTGGAAGGAAAATCACGGAAATTTTTTCTAAGTGTTCGGCGTCCATCGGCGAAAGATAGTGGTTTGGATCACCGATACTTAGCTGATTGAATGTCGCCGTCGCGGATGGCTAGGCCACTATGCTCCCAACGGGTAAGGCCTCTGACCGCCTACGCCGTAAAGAAATTTTAAAATTTTTCTAAGGACGAAATCGTCGACTATCGGAAGAAGATAGGGTTTGGTGTGTCACCGTTTTGGAAGCCGAGAGCACTAGCCTTCCGACGAGAAAAGACTGTCGATACCAATCAGGTTATGCCTCAGCAGATTGGGCCGCCGATTGGAAGAAGATCGAAGATGACGGGTCATCATTGCGGCTGTTGATGGAACTATTTCGCCGATGAAAAGAAGAGAATTGAGCCGATCAAGCGACAAGAAGGAAGACTAAGAGGGAAAATTTCAAAAATTTCTCTAAGTCCTGGAATCATCGGCAATTGACGATAGTTAGTGGATAGAGCTTCCGACAGCCTATGAGTTTATGATCCACGGAACTAGCAGTGGGATCGCTACCCACCGTTGTAGCTGTTTAGTGAACTATCCTTCTGAAGGTTAGAATATCCTATCGCCGACGCAGTAGTGCTTAATCTATCCGATCGTCGATGAACAACGGAGAAGTTAGTTGTTTTGACCGCCGAAACGTTGGATCGAAAGTTGGGATGAGACCCAATCTTGCACAAGGAAATTTGAGTTTTCCGTGGGATTTCTTAGGAAATTTTGACTGTTTTTTAGTGGGATTTTCAGCGGTTTTTCAGTGGATTTTCAAGACTGAATAGGAGAAAAGTGGTAGCGATCTTGTGCGAAAACCAATGATTTACAAAAAAAAAAACAATGAGGGCACTACCCTCAACCCGCCTTGCAGTGGCGTAGGGAAGCCACAAGGGGGAAAGCCCCCTTGACCCCCGTTGTACCCCTCAGATAGACGTTCTTTGATGAAGAAAATTCTATGTTTGGGAAAATTTGTTATTTTATGGTTATTCCAAGAGAAGGTAAGTGATTCTGATTTATATCAACATTATGCATCTAACAGTTGTGTTACTAACACGTTTGTAGAATCATAGTCACCTTCAAGGGTAGTATTCCAGGTGGTGCAGTTTGATAAGTAAGTGGTGGTTCAGTCATGAGAACCCATGATGGGTATGATGCTCGGGATTCTTACGAGCAAGCAGAAGATGTCATGGGAGAAAATGTCCGTAATAGAAATGATGACATAGAGTCTAATGGAAGAAAATTCCAGGAGACACCGTCAGATGTTGCAGCCACGATCAGAAGCTTGATCAAGGCCTAGGAAGAGCAGCATCAGTTGAATGCTGCAATGTTGCAGAGTTTGACAGACTTACAAAGAAATATAGACTCGGGACGAGGTACAACAAGACCAGAAGGTAGTAAAAGCAGTACTAGGAGAAGGAGAAAAACTTCTAGTGGATCATCTGATTCTGAAGAATCCAGCGGGGATTCCAGTTCTTCTTCCCATAGAAGAAAAAGAAAGAGACACCATAGGGATTGCTCTCAGGATGAATTTAAGAAATCTAAACCTCCTACCTTTGTTGGTGAGGTAAATACTGGACAAGAGTCGAAAGCTTGGCTTCTTGGGATAAAGAAGTACTTTCAAGTGCATGATTATTCAGGAAACATGAAGGCAAGAGTTGCCATATGCAATCTGAATGGAAGAGAATCCATTTGGTGGGAACACTTCAAGCAAGTAAAGAGGATTAGTGAAAGGAGACTTAAGTGGAAACAGTTCAAGAATTATTTCAAGCAAAAATACCTCTCTGACACGTATTATGATGACAATATTAAGGAGTTCCATGAGCTGAGATTGGGACAGCGAACCATGGAAGAATATGCAAATAAGTTTTTGGAGCTGTTAAGGTATGTCCGATACATCCGAGATGAAAAAGTGAAGGTCCAACATTTTCTGAGTGGATTACCTCAGTCTTACAAAGATAGAATTGAGTTTTATGAACCTAGAACTCTTGAAGAAGCAATAAGGAAGGATAAGTATTGTTATGAGCAAATAAAAGGTAAGCCGGATTACCGTAAGGCATGGAAGGACAAGAAGAATGAGAAGTTTGACCAAAGGAAGAAAGGTTTCAAACCTTCTAACTTCAGGAATCAGCAGAAGCAGCCATCTCAAGCTGCGAGTAAGCCAGTTGGAGTGACAGGAGAAAAGCCTAGAGATCCACCACAGAATAGAGGGCCACTTCAATGTTGGAAATGTGGAGGACCCCACATGCGTAGGAATTGTCCTCTCGAGAAGGAGAGTGCAAGACGAGCCTATAACATTCAAGAAGCAGAAATAGTGGGTCAAGTAGCAAGGGCAATCCCTAGGATTTATGCAGCATGGGAGGACCGCTAGGCTGATCACCAGTCAATTGTAGTTGAAGTAGCAGGTAATATTGCTGAGCAGTCTATTTCTATTTTGATTGACCCTAGTTCTACGCACAGTTACATTACTCCTAGAGTAGTGGAGATTTGCGCTTTTAAGAAAGTAAAGCATAGGAAATCTTGGTTAGTTCAGCTAGCCACTGGAACTAAGAGAAAGGTCAGTGAAGTGGTAGAGAAATGTCCATTGGTCATGAATGGATTGGTCACGTGTGTAGATCTGTATGTTCTACCGCTTGGTTCCTATAATGTTCTCAATGGAATGGATTGGTTAGAAGCTCACAGGGTGAAGCTTTATTGTTACAATAAGACTTTCGAATGCATGAATGAAGAAGGGAACCTAGTAGTTGTGAAAGGCATTCCAAAGGTGATTTTAGTAAGGCAGGTTTCAGCAATGCAGTTAAAGAAGTTCTGTAGGAAGGGTTGCCAGTTGTATGTAGCTCAGATTTTGGAGGAAACAGGAGATAAAACTCCTAGGTTGGGGGACTATTAAGTGTTACAGGAATTCAAGGATGTGTTTCCTGATGAGATTCCAGGGATTCCTCCAAAGAGGGACATTGATTTCACAATTGAACTTGTGCTAGGAGCAGTACCAGTGTCCAAGGCACCCTACAGGATGAGTACACCGAAAATGCTAGATTTGAAGATGCAACTACAAGAGTTGTTGGAAAAGAAGTATATCCGGCCAAGTGTGTCTCCTTGGGGAGCACCGGTTCTGTTTGTAAAGAAGAAAGATGGTACACTCAGGTTATGTATTGATTACAGACAATTGAACGAGGTTACTGTGAAGAATAAATATCCTTTTCCTAGGATTGATGACCTCTTTGATCAAATGAGAGGAGCAAAGGTATTTTCCAAGATTGACTTGAGGTCTGGTTACCATCAGGTGAGAATAAAGGATGAAGACATTCATAAGACAGCCTTCAGGACAAGGTATGGGAATTATGAGTTTGTAGTGGTACCATTTGGTCTCACAAATGCACTAGCTACATTTGTGTGCCTTATGAATAGTGTCTTCAGCAGGTATTTGGACAAGTTTGTTCTTGTTTTCCTTGATGACATTCTTGTTTATTCTAAGAATGAGGAAGAACATGAAGAGAATTTGAGATTGACATTGCAATTGCTCAGGGAGCACCAGTTGTATGCAAAACTGAGCAAGTGTGACTTCTATAGAGATAGAATTCAGTATTTGGGTCACATTATCTCAGAGGAGGGTATATCTGTGGACCTTGAAAATATTGAAGCCATTATGAATTGGCCTACTCCAAGAAATGTGACAGATGTAAGACCTTTTATGGGACTTGTAGGATGCTATAGGAGATTCATTGAGGGATTCTCCAAAGTTGCACATGCCATCACTTCTTTGCAAAAGAAGGGGATGAAGTTCGAATGGACATCGAGGTGTGAAGAAGGCTTCCAGTAGTTGAAGAATATTCTCACCAGTGCACCCGTATTGAAAGTTGCAAATCCAGAGAAGGATTTTGTGGTGTGTACTGATGCATGTGGACAAGGGCTTGGAGGAGTCCTTATGCAAGACAACCATGTGATATGTTATGAGTCGAGAAAGCTTAAGGAACATGAGAATAACTATGCCACTCATGACCTAGATCTTGCAGCCATAGTACATGCTCTCAAGATGTGGAGGTATTACTTGATGGGTAGAATATTTGAGATAAGAACAAATCACTGTGGACTGAAGTATTTGTTTGATCAGCCTACTCTGAATGCTAGGCAAGCAAGATGGCTGGAGTTTTTATGTGAATTTGATTTTGAAATCAAGTACATAAAGGGAAAGGAAAATAAGGTAGCTGATGCACTCAGCAGGAAGGTGCAGGAAATGCATGTGGCATCTCTTAGTATTTTCCAATCAGATTTGAGGCAGCAGATTGTTAGTCATGTTGCTGGAGATGAATTGTATGAGTAGGTAAAAGACAAGTTGGCGCAGCAAAGTCTTGAGAAGAGGTATGAGGGATATAAATTGGAAGAAGACGGACTTCTCACTTATAAAGGAAGAATTTATATTCCAGATGTAGCAGATTTGAGGAGAGTTGTTATGGATGAAATCCATCAAGCTCCATATTCTGGTCACCCAGGATATCAGAAGACAATTGCTACGGCTAGAAAGCAGTACTTTTGGCCAGGAATGAAAAGGGATATGGCTGAGTACATTTCAAGGTGTATGAAATGTCAGCAGGTAAAGGTTGAGAATCAACACCTTGTAGGTTTGTTTCAGCCTTTGCCAATTCCGGAATGGAAATGGGAAGTTATTTCCATGGATTTTATTATAGGATTGCCGATGACTTGGAGACAACATGATTCCATCATGGTTGTGGTAGACAAGTTGACAAAGGTAACACATTTTATATCGGTTAAGTCTACACATAAGACTGATGACATTGCAAAGATCTTCATGAGGGATATTTTCATATTGCATGGATTGCTGAAGGAAATAGTCTCTGACAGAGATGTCAAGTTCACTTCCAACTTTTGGAAGGGGTTGTTTGCAGATTTGGGTACAAAGCTTAACTTCAGCACTGCATACCATCCTCATACATATGGGCAGACAGAAAGAGTTAATCACGTGCTTGAAGACATGCTTCGCATGTATGTGATCGACAAACCAACCAAGTGGGAAGATTACTTGCACTTGGTATAGTTTTCTTATAACAATGGACAGCAGGCATCCTTGGGGATGAGTCCGTACGAAGCTTTGTATGGAAGAAGGTGTAGAACACTAGTGACTTGGGGATAATCCAGTGAACAGGGTTGTGCTTGGACTAGAATTGCTCAAGGAAATGGAGCAAGAGGTTGTAAAGATCAGGCAGAATTTGAAAGCAGCATAGGACAGATAGAAAAGCTATGCAGATAAGCATAGGGTGAACAGGGAGTTCAGGGTTGGAGATCATGTTTACCTCAGAGTGAAGGCAAGGAAGAGTTCCTTAAAGCTTGGAAGTTGTGTTAAGTTGTCACCAAGATATTATGGGCCATTTGAAGTGCTTGAAAGAATAGGGCCAGTTGCATATAGACTTGCATTGCCTGCTAGCACTAGAGGTCATAATGTTTTTCATGTTTCTTTGCTTAAGAGATATGTACATGATCCTAACCATGTGATAAATTGGGATGTGATTCAGGTGGAACCTGAGGGAGAGTTCCGAATCGAGCCAATGCGCATCCTCGACAGGAAGGTCACAATGCTCCGGAACCGGGCCATAAAGCAGGTAAAGGTGCAATGGGAGCACTACGGACCTGAAGAGGCTACGTGGGAGCTGGAGGATGCCATGCGATTGGCACATCCATTTTTGTTCAATTTTGCGGAACACTGAGGCGATACCAGTGTAGCATTTTGTTCAATTTTGTAAAGCACTGAGGACAGTGCTATTGAAGGGGGAGGGGAATGTAACACCCCGGTTTTGACCCCGTTGCATTAAATGTACATGATGTATATATTGTAATGATCATGGTGTGGAGCTAAAGGCCAAGGCCCCACCATTTATTGGTTATGCTATGTTTCAGATTTAAATTTTCACCGATGGTATATCGAGGCATGCGGCATACATATTGAGTTTTTTTATCATGTAAATATGCATCTTTAATTAAATAACCCGAACAGCTACGTTCGCGGCAACTAAATTGAGAAGGGGCATTATTTTCACAAGGATAAGGGTGGGGAAATAGTCAACCTTGAGCCATGAGGGGAAAAACCCATGTGTCACCACCTTGTCTTACCCAACCACCTCCATTAAGAATTGCTACTGGTAGTTGGGGAAGTTATGGCTGAGAGTGGAGTGTGGCAGGACTGTCAGTCCTTTCCCACATGCACACTCCACCCGTGGTTGACTTCACAATGGCAAAAGAAACCACTGCCATCACTCCCACAGACATACTACTCTCTCCACGACGGTGCTGAAACTCTTGCACACTCCCCACTCGTGACTCTCCATTGTCTGTTCATCCTCACGCAGGGACCATTGTCTGTTCATTATTCTCACACACAGGATTTTTTCTGGTTTTGGGCTCACACAATGAGCTGGGAGCCGTGCTCTTTCATCCAAGATTTGCTGTGAAGGGCCATTCACGTTTTCGGCTGTATGATCTCCTTACAGACTGGTATGACCGCGTAATTTTCCATCATTTTGATGTTGATATTGGAACCATTGTTCTTCCCGTTAGTTATGGTTGCCGCCATTCTCCTCGAGCTTTGTTGTGTTGCTGTGGTCTCCCTTACGTTGTGATTTTTGTGGTCTTCTTTACATTTGGGGTCTGGTGCAAGTTTCCCTCATGCACAGATTGTTTGGAGTCATTTTCCCCATGTTGTGAGTTGTGCTCACTGATTAGGTTTTGGGACTGCTGTTTTCCACACATTCATTGATACGTTTGGGACTGTATAATTTGCTTGGAATTTTTTTTCCCCTGTTAAGCTGTAATTGCTAATTAATTGCATGTGTGCAATGGTTGGTCTTTGGACTGTGTTGGGAGCAGGGATGGGGGCTTGGTTTGCTTGATAAACCTGGTGGCTGGAAACCACACAGACAGAGCTAGAGGGCTAGCTTTCTTCTCCACAACCCATGAATAGCAGTGGAAGGGAATGCAGGGCCTGAGGGACTATGTAGTAGAGAAAGGACGGATTCCTTGTGTTGGGTGTGTGTGGGTGTCTTAGAAGCCAGGCTAGTTCCAGTGTAGGCGTTCTTGTCTCTGTAATGAGCTCTCCAGCTTAGCATTGAGCCTTTCCCGACTCCTTAATGGCTTGATAAACCTAACCATGTTGGCTTGGTTGTCTTGTTGATGGCCTGATAAACCCAACTGTGTTGGCTTGGCTGTGTTTTGTGTATCCTTGGCTATGTGTAAGCCTGCTTGTTCCCTTATTCCTTGGATAATCATGCCCAGCTCGGGGGTGGCAGTGCTGCTGAGAGATTAAGGAGCACGCTGTCCTATGGTTGGGTGGAATGTTGCAGCAACATAGCTGGTTATGGAACGAGTTCTTATAAGATAAGTAACCTTGTATATTTCACTTCTGCAATCCTTTGTACTGTTAATGAATGTGATGAACATGTTGAATGAATGCTTGTATAAATGTATGTTGCTTCCGTTGTGTATGATAGACAATTGCATCTGTGTATGTTCTACTTCAATGCATTATGTTTCAGCATTTTCATGAATTCACATGTTCATGGGGCTGGTAGCCCGGATGGTTAACGCCATGGTAGCGTCCTCTTCGCTGGTCGGAGGGTCAGGGACATGACAGGTTGAGTAAATTGTGGGTGAGGTGGAGAGGAGATCCCAAAAGGATGAATCATGAGTCCAAGTGGTCCTCAGGAGTAGGGATAAGGGTACCATGAGGCCTTCCTTCGAGAAGCTTCGTGGAAACCTCTCTTTTTCACTTTTTGCCAAGGGCACAACTTCTCCTCCATTATGACAGAGTGGTGACAGGGCAGAACTGTGCCTTGAATAAGAGGAAAATGCAGTGGTACCACCTCCTACCAAGAGATGGTAGGCGTTGCTGAAGAAGGTAATGCCCCTTTTCTTAAGGGTAGAAGTAGTGCTGGGTTTTTATATGCAATATTGAAGTATGGGCCAGTAGTTTCACTTCACAACTTGGGATTTAGGGCAATAACTAATGTTTGGGACCTCATCACATGATGGTGATGAGATTTATGTGTAACAGAATGCCCCCCAAATCATGAGGCTAGAGGGATACGATAGGTGAGATTTTGGAAATAGAAATTTATCAATTCGAGGCAAGAATTAGCTTGATTGGAGATCATCATCAACCATGAATTTGTAATACATCAATACTTTTGACTCATTATCAAATGTGTCCTCATCATGGATGCAGACCAATACAAGGAATATCCATGAGAGAGATTAATAACCATGGCTACTAGAATACAGTGTAGATCCATGTGATAGAGGACTCAAACTTGGGACATAGCTACCAAACATACATACACTATAGATCTATGTCAAATGAACAAAAATTTGAGCACAACCACGACCATACAAATGTGGATCCATGATAGGACTTCATATAATATACTCCATCGCAACCTGGGGAGAAAGCTATGAGTTCTTGTAACAGATACCCAGGGTCTTCGTCTCGTCTTCCACAAAGTACAATTCTATCCATGTGATTACAATGATTTGAAGTCGAACATGGTAGAAACCACTTGATTATAGATCAATGATGTGAACCGTTAACAAGTGAGAGGAAGATCACCATTGATGTCAATGATTCCCAAGGTACGCTAGTACAATATCTTGAGTATGACAATATGACTTGATGTCAAGCACTTAGTCAAATCTATCGATCAAAGGTCAATGATGTGAACCTATGTTGAGAGTGAGAGAATCTGTCATTGAGGCATACAAATCTCAAGGTACTAAACTTGTTTCTAAGACTAATTCCTGGATGATGAGCTGATGTCGACAGGAATAGTCTCATCGAAGGAGGGCCATGATGAATCCCATATCATAGATACAAAACTCGAAACAAAGTTATGGAATGTTGTAGATGATGTAACCATAGGATTGACTCAAAAGGTACTGACACAAAAGGTTGTTTTTATTACAAAGGTAAAATTTCAACTACCCTTTGAAAATTAGGTGGCACGGCAAAAGAATTGGAAGCATTGAATTGACGAGGGGTAGCACAATGCAATAATAGACAATGCATTCTTTGAAAGAATCAAAGGAGTGACTTGACTCATGTAAGTGGATTGACTCAGAGACAAGCTGAATACCCAATTGACTAAATGAAATGCAGACAAGTGCCATATTCAAAGGTGACTAAAAACTGCCATTTTATTTACAAAATGAAATGATTCACTTCCCTTAATTTCTCCATCGTGATTGATGAGTGCCTCTTTTCATATTTACAAGTTCAAAGAGTGTAACAAACACTCATTGTAACTCATCTAAAGACAAGTCCATTCTCATATATTTCACGAACATGAGAAAGGAGGGGTTCGTTTCCAAAAGAAGGTCTTTGAGTGTTTGGTTTAATGAGTCCAATGAAAGTTAACTTGGATTCATTCATGTTTAGAGAGTCTGAACGAAAATGGAAGAAGATTCCAAAGGGTCCTTTTTCATAACTAGTCAATCCAAACCGAAAAAGAGATAAACTACCGTCGAAAAGATTACTCTTCAAGTACTTTTACGAGCGTGAAGAATACAAGTTCCTCGACACTATTTTCACATTTAGGGAGTCCAAAAAGAGTTTAAAGAAGACTCCATTAGGTTTCTTTTCACGATGAATGGTTTTTACAAGCCTGAAAAGAATCGAAAAAAGACTCAGAACTTTGATATTAGGTTTAGGGAGCCTGATCAAAGTGTCAAAATGAACACTCAAGGACCTTTTTTCATTTTTCAAAAGTCCAAAAAAGTCAAAAAATGAACTTCCCCATAGACAATATCATTCATTTTTATCCCTGCAAAATTTTTAGAAAGGTCATTAGTCTCCCAAAAACATTTAAAATTGAATTTTATAAACTATATAAGGGGTATTTTTAATGAAAATGATTTAAAAATCGTTAAAAATAATATAAAAACCTAAAAATCCTTTATAAAAACCAAAGTAAATAGTAAAAAATAGTTCATTTACCATTTACCAAGCCTTACAGAGAACATTTTGGGAGAATTGGTGTGCAGATTTCAGTCAAAGAATCCGTAGTTGTTTCTTGTCTGTTTTCTGAGCTGTGAGATCTAGGTAAGAGATGGAAGCCTCCTCTTCTTTCCTATGGTTTCCATTTTTCATTTTTGTTGAGTTTTTGGGCTTTAAGGCCAAGCCAAAAAAAATGAAATTTGAGTACCACTTCTGGCCTTCAGGGGAAGAGAGGTGCCCGATAAGAACCACATTTTTTCAAGCTTACTTAGGCGGTGGCACCGCTCTGTCCTAAGGGGATAGGCATGGTTCGAGCCGTGATGCCCAAAAAATAGATGCCCTAGTCAAAATAAAAGGTTTCAATAATTTTTAAATGTTGGATATGCTTCTAAATTCCTCATTAATTATTTTTGATAGGTCATTTGCTAAAAAATGGTGACTTGGAAAGAGAGGTAACATGATGATGATGATTCCTGTATTGCAAGAGATGCGGCTTCCATAACTACTTTACAAGGTTGTGGCCTCTTAAATTTATTCCACGTTCATAGCATGCTATTGCATGTTTGACTACTGAAGTATATCCTGCGGATGTGGAATCTAGAACAATAGTATTTTGAGGTGGGACCCCATATTGTCACTGTGGAGTTGGAAAATTTTTATTTTCTGACTAGGTTGTCTAGATGAGGAGCGTCTATCTCTCTGAAAGGATATCAAGGTGGGGACATAACCACATAGGAACTTATTGTTCACCATTGCTATCTAGGAACAAAGATTTCAGGAAAGAAGATCCCAATAAAGGTTGTGAGGGATCTATGACTTCAGACCATTCTATTTACTATGTAGAGGGTGGCTGGGATCCAAGGTCCCCACTAAGCATTCTAGGCACATATGATGTATTCCCTGGAGGCCATGGAACCCATGGTGTTCAAATGGGCTGAGGCATTGTTTCCCATGTTTAAAGATCAACTGACAAAGTGTCGGTAAGGAGAGCTGAAATAGTTTGGGTATGGGACCATCTTAGCATGCTTCTTCTTTAACAGGGTACCTCTCTTGATACCCTAGGTGGTACTCACTGAGCTTAGAACTAGATACCCTCGAATGCTGAAATGGGTGGAGATCATGGCCTGCAATGGAGGTGGCGGGGCCAAGTTCAAATTATAGGCTCACTTATTCCATTTTTTGAACGATTAGATGCTCATGAAATAGGACTATACCTATGCAGGGACCGAATTCCGAGGGGATCCCAATATACCACTACTACTTGGTGCTCAGTGGGGTGACATTGGTAAGAAGAAATACCCAAGATGTTGATTGTGTTCTTATATTTTTATATTTTATGATTTTTATGGATGGTAACAAGACCTAATGTTTGCATGCAGATGTTGGTGATGCATGGCTTGGGGGATCCTCCCCATTGGATAGGCGAGGAGGAGCTCGCTTTGTCTATAGAGGCGACGATGAGCTCATCGAGTTGGAAGAGAACTTGGATCAGTTGACTCTGGATATCCCAGATGCTACTATAGATGACCTCCCTAGGAGGTTTCAGAGACATACTGCAGGAGTGTTAGGCTGCTTCAGTCGCTTGCTACATAGGGTAGCAACAGATATCATGTGCTACCATGAGCACCATTAGAGTGGTCTGAATGATGTATCCTTGAAATCTTGCTAACTTCAGGATTTTTGTATCATTTTGTATGCATGAAAACCAAATTGCTTCAGATGAGGTCTCATGACCATATTTTTGTAAAAACACTTTATATATATAGACTCAGTTCTAGTGTTTATATGTGATTCAAATGGATAAATTATATTTACATGATTTTTATATGTCTTCTACAACTTATTTTATTTTATAATGGACCATGTTTTATTTTTTAAAGGTTATGAATGGGCGACATACCAGTATAGAATGTAATTTGCTAATGAATCAATAATCGTATTATCAAACCTAGGGATATGCCTATAAGTGATGGAATCGAAAGATCTTTATAAAAAATGCACTCTCTGAAAGAGGAAAAGAAGTGTAGGGTTCCTGATAGTGTAAATGTGGCTTAGGTGACAAATCACTAGCCGAGAGTCCATAAATACTACCAAATCATGAATGTCCAGAGATGTAGCCTCGGTTAGTGAACCTATCACTGCCTGATACTCGACGATGTTGTTGGTAGCTGGACCAATACAAACTGCTCCCGAACTAACTAAGTCATGAGCTGTGGAATACAATACCCAAGCCACTGAAGAAAGGTTCAAGGTATGAAGGCATGCACCATCAGTGAAACCATAGAAATCCATCCAATCTACATAACCAAAACATGGTATAAACAATATGGACATCAAACTCAAAACCATTTTGAAAGTGCCTAAACACACTAAAATTCAAATATATATATATTCAAGGTACCATACATAAATGTCTTAAGAATAGTACCTCTTCAGGGACAACCCATTGCAAGGTTACTCAAAGGGTATCCCGTCATAGTCTACGAGCTTGTAAGCCCATTTCTCTAAGAACTTACTAATGACAAAGGGACCATACGACATAGATTCAAACTTTAACTTCCCTAGTTTATAATGTCTCTAATCATAATTAGGACTAGTTCACATTCATTGAAAACACGAGGTTGAACAGACTTTTCATGTTGTGCCTTGACATGTTTTTGGTGTGCCTCATTATACAAGGAAACATCTCTTCTAGTTTCGTCATGTACAAAAATCTCTCTTCCTCGGTGGATGTGTTTGGGAGAATTTCTATTGCAAGTTTAAGTGATAGAATTCGACACTCGATAAGGAGGACAAATTCTAGTCCATAGACCAAATGAAAGGGTGTGAAACTAGTTGTTGTTTTTACTGAAGTCCTGTAAGCCCAAAATGAGGAGAAAAGAGTCAAGTTCTAGTTGGATTTGTGATCTCCAACCATCCTACGCAGCATGGTTTTCAAAACCTTATTAATGGCCTCTACCTAACCATTAGCCTATGGGTAATACAGAGTTGAGTTTTCATGGTACTGAAAACCCAACTTAGGGATTAACTCAGCCATCATCTAATTCTGGAAATGAGATCCGTGGTCAGTGACTATAGCTTGCGGGACTCCAAACCTAGCTATCACATGGTTGAATAAAAAGAGTGTGACAATATTACCATCCTCTGCAAATGTAGGTGTTTCCTCAACCTATTTTCTGAAATAGTCGACGACTACGATGATGTAACCATGCCCCCTGGATGAGGCAGGCTTACAATGGATAAAATCAATACCCCACTTGGAAAAAGGGCCAACTATAATGAAGGGGTGTAAAGGAGTAGGGTGGGTGTGCTTTTTTGGATAAAAGTGTTGACAGGGTGGGCATTTATTAACCAATTAATGACAATCTTTAAAGATCAAAGG
Organism: Pseudotsuga menziesii; assembly: GCA_001517045.1. NCBI lineage: Eukaryota > Viridiplantae > Streptophyta > Pinopsida > Pinales > Pinaceae > Pseudotsuga > Pseudotsuga menziesii. The sequence continues at coordinate 219,375 of LPNX010882811.1, read as the reverse complement.
CCAAAAGTATCCAACACGAAGAATTTTTTGGGTTGTAGCCATCTGAGAAATATGACCTCCACATGCTCCAGAGTGGCAGTCATTCAGAACTTGTTCATCCTCTTCATGTGTAAGGCATCGTTGAAGGATAGAATTGATACCACGTTGATACAATGTATCATACAAAATGAGATAGTACTTTGCGTAGTGACGGATACAATGATGATTGTCACAGGATATGTCGAGATGAAATATCTGAGTATGGAGATAGATAATCAAATCTCCATACCATGGATTAGTTGTTCTTATCAAGAACAAAAATTCATCCGGGAATGAATCGTTGGGCTCAGTTTCTGTCAAAGCACAAGGAAGGTCAGCCATTAACTTCGTGAAAACCAAGCATTTCTTTGACGTAGCCTTGGCAAACTCAAGATCAAATTCCTGTAAGATAACAATCCAACAGGAATATTTTCCCCCAAGAACCTGACGAGTCAAAATGTAGTACATGGGGTTTTGAACCACGAGTACTGTTATGGTACGAAGTAGAATGTAATGACGAAACGTTTGTACAAAAATGACCGTAGCCAAAGCTAACTTCTCCACATGTGAGTAACGGGTTTCGGAGTCAATAAGACTCTTACTCAGGTAATATATCATGTGTTCTTGGCCGTTGGGATTGTCCTATGCTAGAAACATTGCAATGGTAGTAGGGGAGGAAACAGTGTACAACATAAAGTGTTTTGAATAATACAGGGGGGTGTATCATGGGTGAATGGGTCAGAGCATGCTTTAGATTATGAAAAGCTCGTTGGGCCTAGTCATCCCAGAAGAATGGAGTGTCCTTCTTCAGGAGACACATATAACCGTGCGTTTTCTCTGTGAAGTTGCATATGAAATGACGAAGAAATTTTTCCTTCCCTTGCAAACTTTGGAGCTTGGTAATGTTTTTCGTGGCAGGTAAGGCCAAGATAGTAGCAATTTTCAGAGGATCAATCTAGATACCATATTTGGAAACCACAAATCCAAAAATACGTCCAGTATCAACACAAAAGACACATTTGTGTGGATTCATCCGAATATTATAATGATGAAACCTAAGGAAAATTTCTCTAAGGTTCCATGGATAGTCTTCCCGTCGCTGTGAATGATCAGGGAGATCGTAAAGGTATGGGTCCACAATGTGCTAGATATCGTGAAAGGCATAGGACATGGCTCACTGGAATGTAGCTCCAGCGTTCTTTATGCCAAAAGGCAACTTTCGATATGCGAAGGTTTCCCATAGGAAAATGAATTATGTTTTATGCTGATCGGCAGGCAGAATATCTATTTGATTGTAGCTAGAAAATCCATCCATGATAGAAAAGATGACGCTCCCAGAACAATTATCGATGATCTGATCGATATGTGGAGTAGGGAAATTGTCCTTAGGAGAAGCCTTATTTAAATCTCAAAAATCGATACAGACTCTAATAGTTCCATGCTTTTTAGCCACAAGGACAATATTAGATACCTATTCTGTCATGGGTATGAGATAACTAAACCCTGCCTTCATAATTTTTTCCAACCTCAGCTTTAATAGCTGTAGCCTTCCTAGGATGGACTTGACGTAATTTTTGTCGGGTAGTTTTTTCCATCGGATAGGGTCTAATATCATGTACAACAATTGATGGATTGATCCTAGGCATCTCCTCATATGTCCAAGAAAAAATATCACATAATTCTTTGAAAATAGCTCTATAACTTTCAGTTTCCTTTGTCGAGCAGTTCTGGCCTACATGAACGTGCTCAATAGTTCTGGGATTAACTGATATGTAAATCAGGGTTGTCTTAGTGATGTTGCAAATATTTTCTTCGGAATCTGTATCTTGCAACATCACAGTAATTTGCGTATCACTGACAATATCAATACTAATAAGAGATACAAGGTCAAAATCTACCGAACTGGAATTAGGAATAAAAGAATATCGGTGATGGTGATCTTCCCATACGGGTTCATCCATACCCATGAAATTTATGATGGACTCATCTAAAGGAAAAGTATAGGAGAGATAGTCTAGATTAGGGAGGGATGGTTCTATCTAGTAGGGCAGGTGGTAAGGATCTGAAGCCACTAGATGAATATCATCATAATGGACATCGGAAGCAGATTGAAAAACATCATAAAGTGCTTCATAAGGGCCAAGAGAGGATGAATCAAGAACTTCTTTTCCTTTAGGACTATGGCAAGTCATGGAAATCATGTTCATGGTCTCTAGTTCCCTACTAGGAGGGGCTGAAGGAAACACTCCCATGAGGGTTGAATCCTTCAACATACCTACCCCAATCAACTGCTAAGGAGGAGGGGACTGACCTAGCATAGGGATGTTATTAACGGAGGGAGTAGTAGCATTCGGTGAACAGAAGTCAATTTGATCAATAGTTACAATCTTCCCTAAATGAGGAAATTGGAGAGTTCGAAAGACTATCAAAGCAATGATAGTCATAGAATAGTACTAGTTTCTCCCCAATAGAAAATTGTAATCCAATGGGGCATCAACTACTTCCACCTGAATGGAAACAGTATTCCCCCTAAGCTCGACTAGAAGTGTTGGTAACAGACTATGAGGCTGGAAACCTCTTCCATCAAAATATTTTAAGGTCGTAGGTGACTTTTTAAGTTCAGGAGAACCAATGGCTCTCCAATAGGGTATAGACAAAACTAAGGTTGAAGCTCCATCATCCAGAACGGTCTGATGGACCTTTCTCCCAACTACTCTGGTGGAAATTTGAAATGCAAGTTAGTGAGGTAATCTGGATCTATAGTTCTCCACATTGAAAGGGATTAGGTTGGTGTTATCTGGGTATAATGCCCCCAAATCCATTATCAGTTTTTTACGCTGTGTTGGACAGCTTTGGAGTATCTCAAGGGTAGACATTGGACAAGGTTCCTGAGCTAAGTCTTCAAAGACATTGTATAATTGTGCAGATTGGAAATTGGTATTAAAAACAACCTTTCTAAGGGTAGTATTATGCAGTCATAAAATCAAATCGAGATTAGGTTTCTTGATGATGAGAGGGACATTAGATGAAGATGGAGGGGCACTAGTAGAAGGATTTTTGTCCTTCTTCTCTATTGTCTTGTCGTATGAATGAATATGAGTATTCAAATTGATGGTATCTAAGGACCTCATTCTGATTTATTCTATAGAACTAGAGGTCCCTTGATTAGACATGTGATCTATCAATTGTTGTTGATATGGGAAGGGATCAGTTAGCACCGCTAGTTTGGAGTTACTCTTCAAAAATTTATTAATCTCTTCACGACGAGGGCGATACTTCATGAACCGATCACCACCACATAACAAGAAAGGGTACTTGGCCTTTATATTTCCTTTATTATCATTCTCTGTGGTTATAGCCTTGGGATTCTCCTGTTGGTTTCCAAGTTTTTTTTATTTTTTCCTTTAGCTTTCTTCTTGTTGTCGGGTGTTTGCGTACTTTGTATAACATTTACCTTTGCGAAAACCGTAGGATTCAAAAGAGTAGTAGCAGAAGCATTTTGTTTCTTGGTAGATTTGGTTGTTAGTGAGGTATGGATGGAACTGACAACCACATCAACAGGAGTTTCTGCGGGTGGCTTGGTATGGTCCATGTTGGAACAAGGAGCTTGAAGGATTAGGTCATATAGAGTTCTCGATTGGGAATATACCAAGTCTAGATATTGAGTGTGACCAATAGATTGCTCTTCAATAAAAACACCACCCATAGCCACATCTCAGGAAATGGGAGGAAACAAGGATTTCATGAACCAATCAGCTAATAGTTGGTCTAGGATGGGAGCTTTAATAAGTTGTCTCCTCCTTCTCCACTCATGGATATGTTTCGATATATGTGTGGAAGTGTTTTGATGAAGTGAGGTCAAAAGGTCTGTACTTTTTTCATAACAAATGGGTAGCTGAAAGTGGCTGAGGAAAATGGTTTCCAATGAGCTAAAGTCCACAAACGAATGTTGCGGAAGTTCAATATACCACTTTGTAGTTGTACCGGTCAAATTTCACTGAAAGAGTCTCAAATGAATAGAGTCATCCATCAAGGAGTTCGAAGAACACCATAGATGAAAAGTCATGAAATAATTTTTGGGATCATCTCCCTGCTTCCCATCAAACTTTGGAATGTCTAATGGTAACTTGACTGGAATAGCAGGACACGAAGGGTTGTGTTGAATGGGATCATTAATCAACTTGGACAAATTAGGCAAGCCCAAAGTTGTTAGGAACAGAAGTTGTTAATTAAATTAGACATACTGGTAGTATTGATAAGGAATATGCACACTAGTAGGACCATAGGTTGACTGATTTACAGGTTGTTGGGCTGGTTGATAAGCAGACGATCCTCCCTAAGAACCTCCCAAAGGGGGCAGACCTTTAGGAGGAGGGCCATTGGGTGGTTGTGGGCCTCCAGGTGTTGGTGGAACTCTAGGTGGTGGTCCCCTAGGTGGTGGTACACCATAAGGTGGACCCCTAGGTGGTGGACCTCCTGAAAGTGGGCCTCCAGGTGGTGGGCCCCCGGGTGGTGGTCATCCATAAGGTGGACCTCCTCCAGGTGGGCCTCTGCCTCATGGACCTCCAAAGGGTGGGACACCATAAGGTGGCCCTCCAGAATCTCTGGTAGTATGAATATGTATTCCTCCCATGGTTGGAATGTAGGACTAATTAGGTTTCCCCCACAGCGTAAACGTGTTTCCAGGGTAAGGGATTCTAGGATACATAGCTATAGCAGGGATTTCTCCCTTACTATAGGGCAGGAATGGCTACCTTCTGTCTATAGGATGAAAGGGTAGGGTTCCTGGTGGTTGTGAAAGAAAAATGAAACATAAATGAAAGCATAACAGAAACAAAGAAACCCCTCTGTACATAAGGTTATGGGTTTAGCTCCAATACCCTGCATACAACTTGTTAGAAAACCCGAAGACCTGTAAGCAAACAATGGAGACCTGCAAGAACATGTTAGGCCATATACCTGCAAGCAAAAATATGTTAGAAAAAACTAAAATAAACAGTACAAAACAGACATTATACCTTGTATGGGTGGAAATGGGCCTCCATGCTCATTGTACGGTCGACGGACATCATAGGATTTTCTGCAGAGAGGTGGTGCTTAATGGGCTGGGGCATGGTGGCTTTTGGTTTTTGTATTAATATGGTTCCCATCAATGGGTGAGATACAAATAATGTGTGACATGTATAAGGACAAGACGAGCATCCCCATGCTCATAAAAATGTCGAAAATAATCTGATATATGCTCTATAATACAAGAGAAGATCATATACAATTGATTATACGTAGTGTTTGATTCAATGAGAGGCTGAATACAATACTGATATGAAGAACTGCTACATTGGACCCATGGAATTCTCATGGAATGCTATATCTTCATGACTGATAGCATGTTGGATCTAGAATGATACATAGCTGTATGGACTCACTGAT
>LPNX010882811.1:120362-204293 GCA_001517045.1 Pseudotsuga menziesii | reverse complement strand
ATAATCACCTACAAGCAAAGAAGAATGAAGACTTGTTCTGAAGAACAAGTGATGACATTTCAAGACAAAGAATAATATGATGAATACAGTGACATCATTGATGCAAAACCTTCCAGACAAGAAGAAGTAACTAAGAAGAAAGGGAAGACCAGTTCAAGAATAATGATGCCAGGGTGCAGTATCGAGACCTGAAGAGAAGTTCATAGTTCCATCATGCAGTAGATGGAAACTTCGTGGGATACAAAGCAAGATTCGTAGCATGAGGCTTCTCACAAAAGGAAGGCCTAGACTACGAAGAGACATTTGCAACCAGTAAGAGTTGAAACACATACATGATGAGATTGATGAAGATCTTAACCTTTGCTACAAGGTTGAAGATGTAAGTCTATACACTAGATGGTCACATAGAATATTAGTAGCATAGGAAGCTACTTGTCACTCTAGTACAGAATGTTTTTAGTGCATCGAGCACATAAGACAGAGGGAGTATGATGCTCCACTTCAGAGGGAGTGACTACAGAATATATTGAGGTTCAACATGGTACGACAGGATGGGCAGGTTACTGATGATTCTAGGCTTTACTGAGAGTAAAGTGGATTCCAACTTTTGATCCAAGGTTGAAGGTGGAAGACCAGTGATGCTCCTGTTATGTGTCGATGCACTACTGTTCTAGGTATGGAGGTGTGGCAGAGTACAGATGGGATCTTCCTTGGAAAAGGGAAGTATGCAGTAGAGATCTTGAAGAGGTTCAGGATGATGGAATGCAAGGCGATGGCCACACCTATGGCATCGAACCTGAAGCTATTGAGTGATGCTTCATCAGAGTCAGTTGATGCTACGATGTATCGTCAGATGATTAGGTCATTGATGTACCTAACGAACACGAGACCAGATATCTGCTTTGCTGTGAACACCTTGAGACAGTACCTGACAGATCCGAGAAGTGTTCACTTGATTGCTGCAAAGAATATTCTGAGGTACCTGAAGGGTACAATTGATTATGGGCTCAAGTACGATGCGAATAAGAAGATTAACCTGGAAGGTTATGTTGATTCAGATTGGGCAGACAGTGCCATCGACAGGAAGAGTACTTTGGGATGCTGCTTCAGTATGGGATCTTGGTTTAGCAGGAAGCAATCCTGTGTGGCACTGAGTACAACTGAAGCAGAGTATGTCGCAGCTTGTTCAACTAGTTGTGAGGCAATATGGCTGCGGAAGCTACTGTCTGATATATTTGATCTCCAGTTAGATGCTACTTGTATACATTGTGACAACCAGAGTTGCGTGAAGTTGTCAGAGAATCCAGTGTTTCATGACAAGTCGAAGCATATCGAGATCAAGTATCACTATATCAGGGATATGGTGCAGAGAGGAGCAGTGAAGCTCCTGTATGTTGCGACGAAGGAACAGATAGCTGATGTATTGGCAAATCCATTGGCTAGGCTGAAGTCCGAGTAATTCAGAGAGAGACTTGGTGTTCTCCAGATCGAGGCTTCCTCCCAGAGAAAGTGATGAGACCCATAGCCATTCTGACATGGTGAGAGGATTGGTTCCTTCCATGGTCAGATGTAAGGGCTGAGCCATTCTGTCATGGTGAGAGGATTGGTTCCTTCCATGTCAGATATGAGTGTTGAGATCCATAGCCATTCTGATGAGTAGGTTAGATATAAGGGCTAAGCCATTCTGACATGGTGGTAGGGTTGCTCCCTTCCATGTCAGATATGAGTGCTGGCCATTCTGTCAAGCAGGACATATGTAAGATCAATTGCCATTCTAGGAATGGAGGCACCTGGCCAGTTACCAGGAACACTCAGTGTAAGAACTGAGTAGCCATTCTGATGTGATAGAGGGAATCTGTGTTCCCACTTGATCAGATGTAAGGGCTGAACCATTCTGTTCATGGCTAAAAGATTACGTTCCTTCCATGTTAGATGTGAGTGTTGGCCATTCTGATGAGCAGGTCGGATGTAAGGGCAACTGCCATTCTCTAGGAGAATGGAGGCGCCTGGTCAGTTACTAGGTAGCTCAGTCGAGGAGGACTGGGGGCCATTTTGATATGATTGCTGGGATGTGTTCCCCTTATGATCAGATATGAGTGCATGCCCTTCCATCATTGTGAGCATGATGTGTTCCCGCCTGGATGGATGTAAGTGCTGAGCCTTGTCACAGATGATAGTAGGTGTGTCCTATCATGCTGGTGACTGTAAGTGCTGTGCCTTTCCACAGATGGTAGTAGGTGTGTCCTACCATGCTGGTGATCGTAAGTGCTGAGCCTTTCCACAGATGGTAGTAGGTGTGTCCTACCATGCTGGTGATTGTAAGTGCTGAGCCTTTCCACAGATGGTAGTAGGTGTGTCCTACCATGCTAGTGGATGTGAGCATTGTTCCTTTCCATAGATGATAGTAGGTGTGTCCTATCATGCTGGTGGTTGTAAGTGCTGAGCTATTTCACAGATGATAGTAGGTGTGTCCTATCATGCTGGTGGTTGTAAGTGCTGAGCTATTTCACAGATGATAGTAGGTGTGTCCTATCATGCTGGTGAATGTGAGTGCTGGGCCTTTCTAATGGGATTGTAGTTTACTACATGATCAGATGTGAGTGCTAGGTGTGCCTTTCTGATGAGCAAGTCAGATGTAAGTGTTGGGCGAAGACCTACATGAGGGTAGGGCTACAACCAACATGAAAAAGGGCTGGCTCTGTAGAACTTCCTATGATGAGAAGAATCATGAGATAGCACCAGTGTTGATCCAGATCGAGTGATGATCCAGATCCAGTAATGATGATCCAGCAGTGATGATGATCCAGATCGAGAGATGATCCAGTCCAGTGATGTTGATCCAGATCGAGAGATGATCCAGATCCAGTGATGATGTTCGATGATGATCTAGATCGAGAGATGATCCAGATCCAGCGATGATGATCTAGATCGAGAGATGATCCAGATCCAGTGATGATCCAGATCCAATGATGATCCAGATCCAGTGATGATGATCTAGATCGAGAGATGATCCAGATCCGAATATGACTTGAAGACGAGATGATCCAGCTGATACAGAGAAGAAGACCAGTGCTGAGAATTGTGTCGAAAGAATACCTTCCTAGTTAAGAGGGAGTGTTGATGTATATGTAACTTCGGAATGTATTCTTCTATGTATCTTATGTATTGTAACCCGATGTTTATTCTAGGATGTTTCTATTATGTATTTGACTCATGTTGTCATGCCCCGATGTTCTGATCGGGAGGATTAATAATGTAAACAAGTCTTGTCAAGTCATTAGGTAAGTCCCCACAGTTTCGGGGCACTTGAGTTATTATACACTAATTAAGGTGTAGGCTCGAGTAGTAATTATTAGGTTGAGCCTACGTGTGAAAATGCAATTCAAGTGAACGAAAGAATATAAATAGAGAGTGAGACTCTCTATTTAACACACACATCATTCACTCTCTTAAGTGAGGCGCACTTGTGGAGGAGGAAATATACTGGGACTAGAAGGCCACTGCTGTTGGGAGATCTCTTACTGTTTTGGTGCTGATTTTATCTCTAAGGAAGTTGCGGGGTTTTTTCCTTTATGGTTTCCCCGAGGAAAACTCTTTGTGTCTCTTGTCTCTTGTGATTTGCTTATGTTTTATTGCTGTGCTTGTTATTCTCTCAGTGAAAAGATCCTAAGATCATAATGCTAGCTTAATGTGATGAAAAACTAACATGAAAGCATGAATAAGAATCTAGTGGGGGATTTTTTTCATTGATAGTCTCCTATGCCCAAAAAAGGATAAAAGTATACATAGGAGAGCTCTCCCATCCTGTAGGGGATGAGAGGCTTCTTTACCGTTAGTAGTCTAATCAGGCCAGAAAAGGTTAAACCTATACTGACTGGATAGTCATTTAGATAATTTTATGAGTATGAACAAAACCAAATTTGCTTGTCAATATTTTCTTGCTAAGAAGGCTAGAAAAGAGCTTAACGACAACCCATGGTGAGCTTTTTCATAAAGTTCGGCCCCTCTTCCCGAGAAAGCATAAAAGTATGTAGAGGGGAATGGTCTTGGCTTGAATGTGCCAAGGTGGTCCTTTTCATTTGATGGTCTACATAGTCCACAAAAGGAGAAACAAGATGATGTAGACACCCTTTTCTATACTTTAACAAGTGGGAAAGGAAGTAGATACGCTCGGCCATTTTTTGATTCTATTAGGAGTCAGAAAAGAGCTTACTAAGAAACTCTAGTATGGTCAACCGATTGCGGTGGCATAGGCGATGCCCCATGTTGGGACAGTGGAAAATGGTACAAAGGTCGTCCATGTAGTATGGATGGAGCAGGTAGCTCTTAAACATATCAATACATGCACGGGATAGATCGTGGCAGAGGAACACGAGTCGATGCAGCAGAGGCACGCAAACCGAGGTGGCTCTCGAACAGAGGTCAGGAGAGTTGTGTGTGAGTTGTGGTGGATGGATTTGACTACATGTGATGTGAGTGCAAGTCCGAAGGAAGTTATATACCAAATGCATACAAAGGAAATGATCCATCTTCTGGACGATGGTCCGAAGATCCGCATAAGGTGCAGTGGACGAAGTAGACAACTATATGTTAAAATAAAAATGATGCGCCTTACGGGCGGTGCCCCGAGAACCTGCATGAGTGGTGGAAGGTCATCGTGATGCAAGTACAGGTTTGAAGGCACTTACATTCACTATGTGGTACGCAAATCGAGGTAACTTCTAGGAAGTGGTCCCAAAAATTACTTGTTAAACATGAGATGATGGTCTCATTAGAAGATAGAAATTTGAGCCTAGAGGTGTGAGAGGTGTCTTGAATAGGTTCCGGGTGACTTTGAATCAACAGCTAAAGGTGCTGCCCCTAGTTCTGTGATGCATAGGGGAAAACTAAACCAAATGGGGGCCTAGGGGTATGGAGCTAGCTCAACGTACAATGTACAATCCTCATGGTGGTATGCAAATTGATTGGACCACCACGACAGGTCTAGGGACCTGATGGTATGCTAACATAGTGGTAGCTAGTTCATGCGCGTGACATACTGTGTGCATGTGAAGATGTGGTATCGTACCCCATAGTGGGCTATCATTATGCATAGAACTATTACTGGAGGGGGGCTATGACTTGTGGTAAAAACGTTGCAAAACAAAAAAAAGGAAAAAACTACGCTATAAGGGACTCATAGTGGTTAGATCAGGCATAGACTCTCTTGAGGTGGATCCCATTGCGTGGATTCTTCAAGAGTTGACCATCTGAGTCAGCGAAGAGGTATAACCCCTTGCCAAGATGAAGGTCATTGGAAAGGCGAGGTGACAGAATCTGGTCTTTTATGGGAAGAACCTATTTCACAATATGGTTTAAAGGGAATGGAGTAAAACTAGAGGTGATTTTACAGATCTCTCTGTTATCCCTTAAGTGGTGTCAAGATAGATCAGTTGGATCTTCCACGGTCGACAAGACGGAAGGGAAATTGGTGCTAGCGATCATGTAAATGGTATTGGTTGTGGTTTTTGCGGCCTTGCCCCCAGTCTCTGTTGGAGGAAGAAGGGAAGGCCTGGAGACAGGAGGAGTCTTTGATGGAGCTAGAGGTAGGTGCAACATCATCTCAATTGGATGGACATGAGTCAACACATCCTGGGGCCTTAGAGGTAGGGTAGGTGGTTCAAGGTACCACACAAGATCTCCCAGAGTGAAATCTTGTAGATTGCGGGTTTCCAAGACATACTTACTCATGATCCTGGATGGTAGGAAAAGGAAAAGGATCATGTTGATCGGGAATGAATGCCACTGTTTCCTTGGTAACTGAGGTTGAGGTTGCGACTGAGGTTCTAACTGCGAATGGAGCTATGGTTGTGGAAACAATGGAAGATACAGGTCTGATGGACCATTGGTGGTGGTGGAGACAAGAGGGTCTATAGAAATGGACATCATGTAGATGGACATGGTGTCTGAAGAAGGAGGTGGGGGTGAACTTCTTCAATCAGAGTGATCTCAGATTCAAGGGATTATTGTCAAAGGTTGGCTAGATCCATTCAGAACTTAGACAAGTCTTGGCACTGGTGAGAATAGTGTCCATACAATCCTCAAAAGGCGCAAGCATGGTTTGTTCTCAATGACTTGTTTCTCACTATTGGCCTGCTTGGAAGTTCAACCATGGGGAGGTTTTCCATTGTATCCATGGAATCAAAATGCACGTGGATTATAGGAATCTCAGGGCAGTTCTGAGTTGGATAAACCTATTCTTTGCAGATGGCGCAAAGCAGGATCTGTCAAGGTTCAGCGGTAGCTTTTGTGTTTTTGCCCCTAGCCCTTTTTGGGTGGGGTGGTACGGGTGCGGGTGTGGTGTTTTGTTTTTGCGTGCTGGGTGGAGGATGAGAGTCGACTGCAATGGGTTGCATGGGGGTTAATACTACCTGGGGCATTGGTGGTTGAGCTGGTGGATCAAGATACCACACGGGAATTCCTAATGTAAAGTTGGGTGAGTTTAAGTTGGCCATTACTAGCATGCTCATGACACCAGGCAGGGGAAAGAGGAAGGGAATTATGTGGACTAGAGAGGAGCCCATATAACTCCCTAATGGTTGTATGTGGGGATGAAGTTGAGGTTGCAGTTGCGCATAATGCTACGGCTACGGATGATGTTGCGGTTGCTATTGATGTTACGGCTATAGACGTTGTTGCGGTTGCGGATGCTACTATTGTTTGGGTGTAGTAGTGTTGTATGAGAGCATGCACAAATTTGTAGTCTCATTTGGTGTTTGTGGTGGTGACACTAAGGGGGAAGAAGCTGTCATGGTGGTATCGGCAAACAACCCAGGGCCCACTTTCAACAATGGGGAGGCTAGTGTGTTGTCAACCATGGTGTTGACCATAGGGATAACATTGGAGGGTGTGTTCAGCCCTTGCGGATCAATGGTGTTGATCATAGGGATACCGTTGGTAGGTTCCATTAGCCCTTGTGGATCATGATAAGTTAGTTGGTCAACCTCATGATTTTCCCTTCGTGGGGGAACATCATGAGACAGAAAATAGTTGATGCTACGACTCTCATGGCATACATATAACTTCTTTCAAGGAGAAGGTTATAGTCCAACTGAGCATTGACAGCCTCTATGTCAATCAGTACTTTTTTCTTGGCTAATGTGATGGGGATGGGGGGGAGGATTCCTTGGGTTTTAGTGGGATGGCCATCATAAGCCTGCAGAGTAGTAGAGGATGGTTGCAGAATTAAGGATCCAAGCTTCTGCCAGACTAAGGTAGACATAATGCACATGGATGCCCCCTCATACACTATGCAACGGTGTACAACCAAATTCCAGATATACACCAGGATTTGGAAGGAAGTGGTTGATGGCATCCATGATTCTCCATTCTCCATGTCAAATGTGATCAAATTGGAGTCAGAGGGATCCACGGCACCAAGGGAAGCTAGTAAGGCTTTCCGCTACGTTGGGAAAATTTTGAGTACCTCAAGAGTGGACATGGCGGTAGGTGTTTGGGCCAAATCATCCATGATGTTGTAGCTAATAGCAGCTCTAGCTGTGGTGTTGTTGGCAACCCGACGTATGGGGGGGGGGTGCAGGAAAGGGGGTAACTGAAGAGGTGCATTGGTTTTAGATGTAGATGCCGTTGATGTGTCAGCGGGTTCATTGTTGGTTCTGTATTGATTTCATCTGGTTTGTAAATTGACCTCTTCAGTTGTCATAGCTAGCAGGTGGTTGACACATGTTTCTTCCATGGGAGGTGCCCCCAGAGTGTTGGGATTGGGTTGGGGAGGGGGTGTAGTTTCCACAAATCCTTGGACTAGTAATGGGTTTTGGAGCACCATATGAGGAGGTCCTAGTGGTGCTGGGTTGGGTTGGGCTTGGTTTGATGTATTGGTGGCATGTTGAACCTCATTTCTAATGGCATGTTTAGCATGACCCATGAAGGGACACTCATATGTGTAGTTCCTATAGACTCGCATAGTGTGCACAGTTGGTTTGTACGGAACAGAGCATTGCATATTGGTGCATTTGGTCATTGAGGATTTTGGGATGGCCAGTTCACCATGGCATTGTTGGGGGGATTTAGTTGTTGACCGCCTCTCTATAGTTGATTGTTTCCTTGGTTTCAAGGTTGGTTATTCCTGGCTGGCTGATTGGGATGGTTTTGCTGTGCAAACACCTGTCCCAATGGAGTAGGTGGAGTAGGGGTGGGGGCTTGAACAGCTTGCACCAGTGGTGCATAGTAGACTTGGGTGGGTGTGGGTGCCACAAATGTGGGAATTTATCCCATGTATTGTTGTGTTGTCCAAGCTAATGCCTGGGCTTGCTGCGGTGGCATAAATTGTGCATAAGAAGTCGTGGCTCCGGACTAGGACATCATTCTTGCATAGTACGGAGTTTGGTTTTGGTATGCAACACTAGGGGTGTTTCTTGGTTGTGGTGGTATTGTAGGTGGTGTCAGATGGTGCTGTGAATGGTGGGAGACATAATCTATGATTCCACCTGTGAAATGGGATGCCCCCGGTGCATCTCGATAGGAGGTGCCTGCACGGGGAACATCTAGAATGACAGTTTAAAGGTATCTAGACGATGCATAGATCATATCAAACTGCTAGGATTTCAAGATGGCCTCCTCTTCTGATTGGGGAATTTTAGATGCGACACCCTTTGCATGGGTGGAAGCAAGGTTTTTAGGAACCAATCCAGGAATATCCTGTCATCAAGTTGGATCTTGCACAAACTATGGCATCACCGCCACTCATGGATGTGGTCGGTAATGTGGGTTGCAGTATTCTGGTGGTAAGATAGCAAGATTTCCACCCCTTTGTCGTATCTAACGGGGAGTTGGAAATATTGCAGGAACATGAAAGCCAAGGAGTTGAAATACGGGTACTTGGCTTGTGGTAGCTCGATGTACCACTTGGCTGCAGCACCTGTGAGGGTGTGTTGGAACAGTCTGAGCCTGATCAAGTCATATACAATGCTATTTGATGAGCACCATAGGTGAAACGTCATGATGTGGTTTTGGGGGAACTCCCCTGCCTTCCCTTAAAACTTGGGAATGTCTGAGGGAAGTTTGGTCGGCATGGGAGGCCAAAACGTTTGATGGCGGATAGGGTCATTTGTTAACCGAGCCAAGTCAGGCAAGTTGAGACATGCCATGAGTTTGACCCAAGGTTGATGTGAGATGGGGTAGCCACGGTGGTGGGTTTTGCAGGGACGTGATGCACTTGCATAGTTGGGGGTACTTGTGGCACGATTGTGGATGGGTCAGTGCCCCCAAGTGTGGTAAGAGGGGCAGTGTAGGTGGATGGGCCACTGCCCCCATGTATGACAGGGGGGGAGTGTAGGTGGAAGGGCCATTGCCCCCATGTATGATAGGAGGGGCAATGTAGGTGGAAGGGCCATTTCCTCCATGTATCCAAGTGGGACAGTGTGGTGGAAGGCATACTGCCCCCATGTGTTACAGGTGGGACAACTTGAGTGGTCAATGTGGGTGGTGGTAGCTGGATTATGATAGTTTGGATGACCGTGATGGGGCCACCAGCAAACATGTTGGTGGTGGTGTGGGGTGTGGACATGGGTCCACTACCAATCACTATGACGGAAAATGGATTCGGGTTTGCACCATCCATGGGGCTTGATGGTGCAGTATGCAAGTCTGGCTCAGATTGGTATGATTCTGATTTTGAATGAGAGGCTATGTGGCCTTCTAATGGTGTAGAGGGTTGTCAAGAATGGTCTCAACAATGTTGGTTCAAGGACCCGAACTATGGTGGGTCGTCTCTCAGTCGTGAGGAAGAACATGGGGGGTCAATCATGTATGATTTGTATGTCAAAATGGTGAAATATCGTGATGATTTTTGGACCCCAGTTTTAATGGATTCCTAATGGCTTCAGGTGGTCACTCGGCCACCAAGACTACCAGAAGACAGTGCTTGGATTTTTCCTCACAGGTGTGCTAGTCAATCGGTGGGGGTCGTTTCCCGTTTCGCTTGGCAATTCCTCTCAGCGGCTAGCTACTTTGGGGTTCCCATGGTACTCCTCACAACAAGTTTCTAGGCTGATCCCAAGTACTTCCCACGGTTAAGGCAGCCAGGGACTTATGTCCTCAAAGATTGCAGATGTTTGACTTAGTGTAAATTGTAAATTTTAATGGCTCACTCAGCATCATGAACTGAGTTGGGTTGGTTTATATGGTATGGTTTGTGTGTATGTATTTTGTATTTCTATTATGGTTAGTGGCTACTTAAATGGTTTATGAATATTTAGTAGAGTTCATAACATTGTCAATGAAAGCAGTAAATGATAATCAGAAATTTTACACATGTACCATTTTTGGATATGAACTATGATAGCCTGACTAGGTGACTACCTTGCACCTATATTTCTCTTCAACAAGGAAAAGGTGTTGGGCTATCAACACAATGGGACTAAGCCCATTCGTAGATCCACAGGTCACCTTGCTGATGCAAGGTCAGTCAATAAGGAGGATGTTGAGCACTGTGAGAATCCCTCCTTCTCTACCCCCTATACCTTCCAAGTCACCCATTTTTAGTGGCTTTGAAAAATGATAGGTAAAGTGCCTATTACTATACAAGCTTCACCCTTTGTCTTATCCTAGAATACCCCAAAGGGTGATGACTGGGTAGAGGAGGAAGGGCTAGGAAAGATGTTGATTTTAATTACAATAATTTTTAATAAATCTTTGATCATGTTCATTAATCCATTAACCATTGATTTACACATGCTGCAAATAAAATGAACAAATACTGAACAGAAATAGAAATAGATTTGATGGACAGAGGTGGCTGAGCCGCACTAAAAGTCCTTAACTTTTAAAAAACCAGAATCTGAGAGATAGATCGCACTTTTCGGGTCAAATGTGGCGAGGGGTCGCCAAATTTTCTCGAAAATAGGTGAAGGGGTCGCTAATAACTTGTAGACAGAAGCAAGCTGACTTCTGGGAGGGGGTTGCACCTTTTGGATCTAAAATGGGTGACCTGGTCGCACCTATCAGGCCTAAATGAGCGACCTGGTTCCTTCTTTCAGCCCAATAAGAGTGACATGCTCTGAAAAGTGAATTTTTTATTATCTTGAGCCATATCCGGCCGACAATAACTTGTACTATGGCCAAATGGGGTCGGATTGGCTTTGAGAAGGCTCGACAGTAACTAGAAATGTAGAAAAATAGAGATCTAAGCTAGATTTGATAGAAATTTAAACTAGGGCAAGAAAACAGAAATAAAAACTAAAACTTGTAAAAACAATCTAGGGATCCTATGGGATCGACCTGGTATGGTCACTAGTGCTATAGCAGGGATTTTTCCCTTACTGTGGGCAGGAATGGTTACCTTTAGTCTATAGGAAAGAAGGGTAGGGTTCCTGGTGGTTTTGTAAGACAAAATGAAACAAAAATGAAAGAAGAACAAAAACAAAGAAACCACTCTACACACAAGGTTATGGGTTTAGCTCCATTACCATGCATACAATTTGTTAGAAAACCTGAAGACTTGTAAGCAAATAATGGAGACCTGCAAGAACACGTTAGGCCATATACCTGCAAGCAAAAATATGTTAGAAAAGAAGTAAAATAAGCAACACAAAATAGACATTATATCTTCTAGGGGTGGAAATGGGCCACCATGCCCTAGGTTGGAGAAGCACCTCTATTGAGAATGGGGGAGCTATGGTTCAATGGGAGGATGGATGAGAGGGAGGGTGAATGGATTGAGAGGAAAATGTTCTGAAGGCGCTCATTCGGGTAGCATAATAGCATGCAAGGAAGGAATGTTTTGAGAGTGACCCCAACCCCTCTATTTATAGCTTTTTTAGGGTTTTAAGCCACTGGTAACGGATTTAGCCCCTTTTTTGGGCTTTTAGCCTCTTTCTCTCAATCTTTAGCTCTTTTGGGGGTTTTAGGCTCCTTTGAGGGGTTTTAGCCACTTTTTGGAGGCTTTAGCCCCTATGAGATCTATTTTGGCTATTTTTAGGGGATTTTAAGCCCTTTTGCACATTTTTTAGCCTTTTTGAGGGTGTGGGGGTGAAATGGGGTCAAATGAGGGTTCTGCATGGGTGTCCTTGGGTGGTGTAGGCCATGTAGAGATGAGTGAGGTAGTTTTTGGGTTAACAATAACTCCTGAATATGTAGGTTAATAGTTCATATTTCCTACAAGTAGTTGATTCCCTGGGTAACCATAACCCCAAAAAGGTAGGTTGAGTGTAGGTTGTATCCTTGAGGGTTGGCCTAAAATTGACAGAGGGTTTACCATATTGGTTTAGGTTTGAGGAACAACCACTTCAGGTTGTCCTACAGCACAAGTTTGTTTAGCACTAGTAGAAACTCCACTAACATATAACATAACTCGCACCGGGGGTTTTCCCTGGCGTTGGAATGTACTGATACCATTTGAGCTGAGGATTCCCCCCTTGTTACAGAGGGTATGGGAAGACTAGAAACATACCTAGGATTTGAAACTGTAGGGTTGGAGTTTTAACCTAGATTATGAGGAGTCACACCATGAACCGAAATATCATCAATAGGAGCCAAAGTCTTGGCAAGTGAATGATATCCAGAAGGCCACGGATCTGAAAGACGGGGTAAAAGAGCCGACACGGGTTCTTTGTGAGGTACGGGTGAGAGAATAATTCTTTCCACTCTCTCTTGAAAATTGTTGTTGAGTATTTTATAATGTCTAAATTAATCCACCTATTCTTTAATTATCAACCGGGGTTGGTAAGCTTAGCGTTGGCACAAAATATATGCGAAGGAAGAGGGGTTCTTATGGTGTCGTGGAAATATCTTAACAAACAAAAGATCGAAAGATATTTCAAAATGAAAAACCAAGTCAAACTCCTAAAAATGCAATCATTAAAGTCATTAAACTAAGACATGATAATAAACTAAATAATTGATAATAAACTTTAAACTGAAATACAATCAACAATTAACTATTCAAATGGGAAACTAGGGTACAGAAAGGACTTAGCTTATAAGCAACTAGAAAAATTAATAAAAGAAGCAAGTAGAAAACTTAATAAAAGAAGCAAGTAGAAAACTTAATGAAAGAAATATCTTTAGGCTTTGTCCTACAAGTTCTTTCCACAATAACACAACATAAAAGAGACAACCTAAAAACATACTAGGGAAAACACATGTAACACTAAATCTCACATGCAAACAAATAAATCAATCTCAAAAGCATAAACACAAAATAATACAATAGTAAAAAAAACAGCAATAATATTCAAGAAACAAAAACACAAGACAACTTAACACATATTCAAAGTGAAAAAGAATAAGGAAAATAATAAAACTTTAATAAATAACCTAAAACAAATAAACTTTAACTTTAATGTTAAACAAAACTATCATCTAACTATTACAGTCAAAACATAATCCAAACATTAATAAAACAGAACTAAAAACAATCTCAAAACACACAAAAAATACTAGAAACAGAACTAAGGGCTAAGTGACAGACTGAACTGTGGGTCTGAAAGGGGTGGTTGAATAACAGACTGAATAGGCTGTCCGAATGACAATCTGGATAGTTAAAATTGTAAAAGCTAACCTAAATGAAGTAATCTTCAGCTGGAGTCATGCAGATATAATTCTAATGCATAAAAGGGAATAAATAAACCTACTTATTAAGCAAATCTAACAGTAAAATAGACTTAAACAAATTCATAAACAGAAGCATAAATAAACCATTGCATATTAATAAATTGGAATGTAAATTGCATAAACTGATAATTAAAATAGAAATGAAATAGACAGAATTAAATCTACTTGATTTGATAAACAACAATCTATTTTATCTAATTTGCAAATAAAACTAGTAATATACTAGAAATGAAATGATTGAAAACAAACTATGCGTGCAGTTAACTATCTAATTCAGAAATAAAATTGCATTACAGAAATAATTAAAAAGACTGTGAATTAAACTAGCTATAACATAAAAATGGAAGAAATAAACAAGAAAAGAAACCTTTGGTTGATGAGGGGCCCTCTCGGCAATCAGGGGTGATTCCTGGCTAACTTATACTCAGACACAATCTTCAATAGCAACACATACAACTTATTATTCAAACAGTGGAGCAGAAATATAGTGCTTAAGAACAACCTGATGAATTCTTCCTAAATCTCTAACTTTCTAGATCTAGCTAACTAGCTGAGCTCTCTCACAGAGGTTGCTATATATAATAATTTACAGGGATGAGAAAGTCAACCCTTTAGTGGCCGACTAACCTCCTAATTTAGTCAATCATAAAGGAACATAATAGTTTAGAGGACAACGTGCAGAAAATCTTCCTTCTCCAGTGTGGCTCTGATCTTTTTACTGGGCAGCAAACAAAAAAGCTTCTCTTCAGCGTGAACGATCTTCAGATGTGGCGCACAGGTTCCTTCCTTATTGTAGCAGGTGGATGATGGAGAATAGAGGAGAGCGTAGTGATGAATATTCTAGATTATGAGTTGAATGCCTCAATCCACCATGTGGATGGTTGATGTGGTGGCAAGCGAAGGAGAATGCAGGATGGTAAAGTATCTAGAACACAACTTCATCACCCAGATGTGTGGGTAACAATTTGTTTGCAACTTTTTCACGTTTTAAATTCATGGAATTAATTCTCAGCAACACACAGTCTAATGGGAAATCTGGACGAAAAGCTGAATGGGAAGCTGGGCCATGAGCTTGATACGATGGAAGCCAATCTAGGGTGAACAAAGTGTCTGTCTACTGGCATGCTTTAGGACTACAGTGTTAGAATATTGGTCAAAACTGAGAGGGGGGTGAATCAGTATTGTTAATTTTTTCGTTCTAACCACTTATTTAAAACTTTAACCAAATCATGGAATCAACAAGATACACAAAACACATAACAAAAAGAACAAATAGAACACAATTTTAACGTGGAAGCACAACAAGGTAAACCACCAACTCGTTCTATACTGCAAAATTGTATTTACAAGTTACAATAGAATTCAATCAGCACCAACCAATCAAGATGCGCCCACACCCTTGATTCACTAGCACCAACTGGTAGGAGGCTACGATCCCCTGTTTAGTCAGTTATGATTGACAAGGAAGCAACAACTCCTTTTTCCAGGCACTGACCTGCCCTAGCACCACCCTGACACCCTTAATATATTAAGTCTCCATAAGCTTCTAGGATGGTATGTCTTCCTTTGTACTTACTTCTTCTTCAAGTACTGAGATGAAGAATCGAGAGACACTTTCAAACGACGTTTGTTTTTGAAATATATACTTCTCCAAAGGTCATGTGTATTTTTGAAACAACACACCTTTTTCAAAACAATACACCTCCAAAAAATGATATTACAATAACAAACATTTTTTATTTTTAATATATAACTATATATATTATTTTTTTAATAAACCCTTAAAAACTATTAAAATCATTTTTATTATTAAAACTAAAGACATTTTTATTTAATTAATTAAAACTCTATGTTTTACGAATTCACATTTAACCTTCATGTTCACAAATGCTTTAGCCACATCTGATGAATCCTAATCCACATCGATGCCATGCCTTCTACCATCTTAGCTTCACAGTTTTCCATGTTTGCAACACCTCCCTGCCATGTCGTTATCCTTGTCAATGATGGAATTTTCCACGTGTAACAAAAGGTAGGGGTCCTGATAGGTCATCTTGAGCTCTAAGCTAGTGATCTTCTGATGGATTCCAAACACCCAGAGCCCCCATAATACATTTTCACTACACATCGATATAGATGTGAAAGGTTGGGGTATATAAACCCATAAAACTTCATTTCACTGTTAATGTGGGACTAAATCCCAAACAAAACAAATCACAACCATTGATTTGATAAACCAGTGGCTGCTGAGTCTCCACCATGTTATTTCTTCCTACCAGTTGCACATTTTTGTGCAGTGAATTCCGAGAGACATCCATGGTTTCGGAATCGGATTTGAACGATGTCTAACCCAGATTTATTTTGAGTGCCTCATGAGCTGTGTGAATAGCTCCATAAACCAGAGGAATAAACTCTGCAGGAATACTTGGTGGCACTGTATTATCGTGGTGCCGAATTTCTCCATACAATTTTGCATGTGGATCCAAGTCCTTACCAATACACATAATCCACAAATGCATTTTCCTTCTGCGACCAAAACTAGGCTAATAGAATCCTCCCTCACTGTTGGAATATAATAAACCCACTCATAAAATAATTAATCATTATTTGATTAATTTCCTACCGACTACCTTAGATAGTTGGCATCCACTTGCACCTTAGAGTCAACACTTGCCATCTATATCCTAGGAATGATTTATTTCTAATTTTGGGTTGATCTTGACCACTTTATGGCCATCCAGAATATGTAACTGCGCTTTACAACAGATTCTGCTTTATTATGCTTTACTTGCTTTATCTTGCTTTTCTGTGGATAAGGTAAAGCTAGTCAACTAGGAAACTGGCAGCTTTTGTTGCCAACCCATCCTCCATTATTTTCTCTCCATATTCTAGGATTATCAAGTCTTTCCTTCACTCATCATCATTGACACATGCTATTGCTAATTCATGAGGTGCTTGGTAGATTGGGAAAGTGCTTCAGTCAACTATGGGGTTTATCATAATTAGTAAGCCTTCTTTATGAGTTAGGTTGAGTTGTCTTATAACGACTTATTTTTCCTTTATAAGGATGTATTACCTATGTAATAATATCAATTATCATTTATTGATCATTCATTAATGTGTGTTCATTAATTCTTCTTCTTATATGTTTATGCTAATTCTCTACAATTCTATGTGAGGTTAATTATGTTCCTAGATCCTTAGCCTATTTATGAAATTCCTTATGCCATCAAGGCTTTAGAATTTATACACTCGCCAATACCGATTCTTTGACATTTTTCAATTATGTTCACCTGATCATTTCGACTAATGCAATTATTCAGCAAGATCATACCTGGCTTCAAGACCTAGATTTCACTTTTTCCCTCATGATAATCAGTACTTTTATTATTATCTTTAGTCTAGACATATAGAGAGGAGGACATTTGTCTTGGTTTGCCTCCAACAGTTCTCATAGAATTTGTAACTCCAAGTTTGATGCACCTTTTAACTTCTCGTGGGTTGCTTTTCATTTTGTGCCTCCAATCCAGAATTCTCAGAATCATATTAGAATAATAAAATAATAGTTAAAATTAATAAAATAATATTTAAAATAATAAAATAATAGAATTCAACTCAAAATGGGCCTCCTAAGGAAAATTAATAAAATAATAGTTAAAATAATAAAATAATATTTATTAATTTTGGAGGAAGAAAAGAAAAAACTAATTTTTTGTTCGTATTTTCGACATATCTCCCTATGTGTTTACTCAAATTTCGTTTGGGAGAGCTCATTGGATGTGGAATTAAATTTTGCATTCAACGAGTACCCACTTGGAATACTTTTGATGGGTCCCTCTACCCCCAAAACAATAAATACCTAAAAAAATGTGATGCTGACATCATCATCACATTTTTTTAGGTATTTATTGTTTGGGGGTAGAGGGACCCATAAAAATTATGCCAAGTGGGTACTTGTTGGATGCATCCAATGAGCTCTCCCAATTGAAATTTGAGTAAAAACACATGGAGATATGTCGAAAATACGGAAAAAAAAGTAGTTTTTTTATGATAGCTATCCCCAAATTTATATTAAAAAATTGTTTAAAAGGTGCTCCCTTTTCGAATTTTAGAGCATTTTGATTGTCTAATACATGATGATATGGAGTTTGTATTATTTTTGGAAGGCCCATTTTAAATTGAAATTTCCTCTAATGCCTGTTGTTTTGCACCCCTCTTTTCCATCCTTTTAGAGACTTTATCAGACTGATCATTATCACCATCCTCTTCAAACTCGGAACTCTTTTTAGTTTTCACATTTTTCGTATTTCCAAATGACACCAATGCCACTACATTATCAAGTGAATTCAGACCCAACACTTTTGGAAGTTCTTTGCCATCATAGTTGCAAATTATGCTGTTTGTTACACCCATTCGATGAATATTCGCAGAAAAATATTTGAGTCTTGAGTTTTTCAATTCATTAGCATATATTATCCATGTGTTCTTCATAAGATAAGAAACATATGTAGTTTTTCCTGTAGGTGCAGCAACAATATTCTAAAACTTGCTCTTTCTCTTGAGGAGCGAGTGCCATCACTAGAAAGAATGAGCTAGCACTTTGCAACATGTAATGGCCAGCCCTGTACTCTAGAGTAGCACCTATAGGCAGTTGAGAATCATATACAGTCAACCCAACCTTGGACCATTTACCCAAAGGATCAAGATTCACTCAAACAGAGCATGTATTGATAGTGTATATCATTTTTACCAAATGTCACCAATAGTGTATATACTGACATCAGTGCAAATCACGCCATCTTCCATATTTCTAACAATCTCTCCCTTTGGCATTGATGGCAATACTCTGAAATACCATTCATTTCTCCATTTTTGACATCAAGGGAAAAGGGATAATAGGTTCTTCCTGACAACAATAACTGTCTCCCCCTATCCAGATGCATCACATTTTTTTGTTTTAATTTGGAGAGGGAATTATGCCCATCTTTTGCCTTAGATGCTCAAACACATCCCTGTTCAAAGGTTTAGTAAATATGTCTGCCACTTGTTCCCGTGTCGAAATATATTCAAGTATGATATTATTGCTTACAGCTTGCTCTCTTAAATAGTGATATTTTATAGGAATATTTTTTTCCTTGGAGTGTTGGATAGGGTTTTTGGAAAAAAATATGGCACTTGTGTTGTCACAATGGATGATAGTGGGTTCTTGAAACACAACCTTAATATCTTGTAGAGTTTGTTTCATCCACTTGACTTGTGTGCAACACTCTGCTACTGCAATGTACTCTGCTTCAGTGGTGGATAGGGAGATTGAGGTCTATTTTTTACTTATCCAAGAGACAAGTGATTCTCCCAAGAAAAAGGCTCCTCCACTTGTGCTCTTCCTATCATCTACTTAGACAGCCTAGTCTGCATCTGAATACGCTTTTAGGGAGAATTTGTTCTTGCTAGGGTACCATAATCCAAGATATATGGTTCCTTTTAAATAACTGAAGATTATTTTTACAGCTTGAACATGGCTCTCTTTTGGTGTAGCTTGAAATCTAGCCACCATTCCAATAGCTTGCTTGACATCTGGTCTAGAGGCTGTTACATATAGTAGACTGCCAATCATGGATCTATAATGTTTTGGATCTACATCATTGGATTCATATTATTTTCTTAATTTGCAGCTTACTGTCATAGGTGTACAAACAGGCTTGCAGTCCTCTAGCTGAAATATTTTCAACATATCTTTAATATACTTGGACAAATGAATAAAGATTCCCTTTTTTCACTGTACTATTTGCAATCATAGAAAGAAATTCATTTCACCAAGCAAAGAAATTTCAAATTCTTGTTGCATTCTCTTAGTAAAATCCTCACTCAACATTTCATTATCACTCTCGAATATAATATCATCAACATACACTTCTACAATGATTAGGATATCATCAATAATTTTACAATAGAGATTACAATTTGTTGATCCTCTTTTGAAGCCTTGTGTTTGCAGATATGAGTCTAGCCTTGCATACCATGCTTTGGGTGCTTGTTTTAACCCATATAGTGCTTTCTTTAGTTTACAGACATAGTCTCTTTTGTCAGATAATTTAAATCCTTTTGGATGCTCAATATACACTTCTTTTTCTAAGTTTCCATTGATAAAAGCTAACTTGACATCCATTTGATATACCTTAAATTTGTTGTAACTATAAAAATATAAGAACATCCTAATTGCCTCTAATCTAGCCACAGGTGTAAAGGTTTCTTCAAAATCTACTCCTTCAACCTGAGCATATTCTTTGCATACTAATATGGCTTTGTTCCTGATTACTTGCCCATCTTCATTTACTGTGTTTTTAAACACCCATTTAGTTCCAATAAAATTCTTATTTTTAGGTCTTGGAACCAATTCCCAAGTTTGATTTTTTTCAATTTGCTTCAATTCTTCATTCATAGCTTTGACCCAATTGTCATCTTTACATGCTTCCTTGATTGAGCTAGTCTCAATGTGTGATAAAAATGCAATTTCTATGTGATATAACAGTTGTCTTCTTGTCTGTACTCCAGTGCTTTTATTTCCAATAATCAAGTCTTCAAGATGATTTCTTTGAATTATTCTTGAGGGTGTGTTTGTGTCTCTTCTTGGGGATTCTTCCTTTATCTCTTCTTCTCAAATATATTCCTCTTTTTCTCTGGTATCTATTTCATCTTCTTGTGTCTCTTCCTTTTCTTTTATATATGCTTGTATATCAACTAGCTCATCATTATCTTCATCTTCGCTGTCCAGTACAGTCTCTTCATATTTGAGTTTCTTTGTTTTTAAATCATCAACTTTAACATCTGCACTCTCAATAATTTTATGTAGTCTGAAATTATAGCATTTGTATTCCTTCTTGGTAGGAGAGTATCCAAGAAATATGCCTTCATCAGATCTAGCATCAAATTTTCCAAGATTCTCTCCAACCCTTTTGATGTAACATTTACTTCCAAAGACTTTGAAATATTTTACTGAAGGAGATCTTCCATACCACAGCTTATAAGGAGTTTTATTGTTGTTGATCCTGATCTGACCTCTATTTAATATATATACAGTCATGCTTACAACTTCTCTCCAATATCCATTAGACAATTTTGCTTCATTGAGCATGATCCTTGCAGCCTCCTGGAATGTTCTATTCCTTCTCTCACCAATCCCATTTTGCTGAGGTGTTCTGGAAATAGAAAAATTCTCTCTTAATTCCATGGGTTTCACAAATTAAACTCCTTTGAGGTGAACTCACCTCCATTTTCAGATCTAAGACATTTGATTTTTTACTCTATTTCATTTTCAACGACAGTTTTAAAGATTTTGAATTTGTTAAATGCTTCTGATTTTTCTTTGAGGAAAAATACCCAATCCATTCTAGTAAAATCATCTATGAACAACATGAAGTAGGACTCTCCTCACAAAATTTTGGTCCTCGTAGGTCCAAAAAGGTCAGAGTGAACTGTCTCTAAAGGTTTTGAGGTTGCGTATTCTTTTGTTTTGAATCTAAATCTTGTTTGCTTCCCTAGTTGACAATGTCTACATATGGGTTTTGAAGGTTTTGTAATTTTGGCAAGTTTCTTACTGCCTCAAGATTACGAATTTTTACTAAATTATCAAAATTGATGTGCCTCATCCTCCTATTCCATAGCCAACTTTCATCCATTACACTTAAATGACATTCCTCATGCATTTTTGTGTTTAGAATGTATATATTCTTGGAAGTTCTAGGAGAAGTACCAACCAACCTTCCTGACTCCTTTCTTCTAATCTCACATTTCTGAGAATCAAAGATGAAAATATGTCCCTGAACACAGGTTTGGCTAACACTTAATAAACTAGGCTTCAATTTTTCAACCAGCAACACATTTTTAGCTTTGTCTTTTCCTATATTCACATTGCCTTTTCCTAGATTGTTACCTGAAGCATTGTCACTGAATGTGACTTTTCCTTTATGTTGTTTTAAGTTCAAGAATTTGTTCTTGTCTCCTGTCATGTGTTTTGAATAACCACTGTTGACATACCAGAGATCCCCTTCATTTTGGGCTTTCAAGGCAATAAGACATTCCTTATTTGTTTTTTTTTCTTTACAAAGCTTCTTATGCTCTCTCAGGTCTTTCGGTCTTTCTGAGATCTCCATTAGTCTACAATTTCTTTCTTTATGTCCATAGTTATGACATTTAAAGCATTCCAAATATCTTTCTTGCATATTTGTAAAGGGGTTATAATTTCTGCTCTTGACTTGATCAATTGTTTGGTTGTTTTTAAAGTTATAGTTATTGCTTCTCAAGTTTTTCCTTCCATACGCTCTATAGTTAATTCCTTTGTGTCCAAATTTATAGCATGAAAAACAATAACCAAACAAAATGTGAGCATAACTGTTTCGATAAACTTTTGTGAGGTTGTCTTGAATTCCTTCTTGACGGGCAAGGATAATTTTTTGGAGTTCTGATTATTGTTTCCCTTTTCTTCATCTTTCTTCTTGATTGGACTAAGGAGAGTAGCTGCATAATGTTTTGATTTACCTTGGTTTTCTTCTGGTGAATAACCTATTCCATTTTTGTTAATTGGATCCCTTTGTGTGATTATAATATCATCCAAGATCTTAGAGTTGTTTTCATATTTCATTTGGACATGTTTTGTATCTAGTTCTTTTTTTAGGAGAGATAATTCTGCTTCAAATCTTTCACATGTCATTTGTTTTTCTTTAAGATATTTTTCTATACTTTCCTCTATCTTTCTTGCTTCTAGAATTTTATCCTTCAGGTTGCTCATGATTTTCTCCATCTCTTTATTCTTTTGTTCATGTTTTTCTTTCTGTTCAACTATAAAACATTTCATCTATCTATATTTGTGTTTGTATTTTATTAGTTCATCCAAGGCACTAAGAAGTTATTCTTTCATATTAACCTCTGCTTTTTCTTCTGACTCTTCCACATTCTCAATTAATTCAATGCCCAAAAAAAGCACTTCTTCATCACCATCACTAAACTCAGATGAACTATTGTTCTCTTCTTTTGTGTAGAAATTCCTTTTTTCTTTGTAATTCCTTTTATAGTGGGATTTTCCCTTTTTCCAGTATTATTTATTTTTGTCATATTCATCTTTAGAATCCTTCTTGGAATAAGGACACTTAGCTGCAAAGTGCCCAACTTTTCCACAATTAAAACATTTGAAAGGAATTTTTCCTTTGTACTTCCCATATCCTTTCTGAAGCTTTTAATAAAATCAGCTTCTTCTACATCAGATTCTTCGTGATAATTGTCCTAAGATGTTTGCTTATAATTTTTTGTTTTCTTGATCACTTTGAAGGCTACTTCTTCTTTTGAAGATTGATCAATGCCTAGTATTAGCTCGTAGGCTATGAGAATTCCATATAATTTCTCCATGGTAAGTTCTTCTAGCTTCTCTCGATCTTCAAGAGTGGATACTTTAGGATTGTATGCTATAGGGAGTGTTTTAGTACCTTTTCCACTAGCTCACTATCTAGTATCTCTGCTCCCAAACCTTTGGCTGTATTAACAATACTTTAAATTCTTTCGAAGTACTCAGATATAGTTTCTTCATCCCTCATTTTTAGACTCTCATATTATACTTTAAAGGATTGAAGTTTTTCCTTCTTTACCTCGGAATCTCTTGCATATATGGTTTCCAATTTGTTCCAGAGTTGTTTTGCACTCATACATGTTAGTGCTTTTGCAAGGATATTTTTACTCACTCCAGCTTGTAATGTGTTTAGAGCTTTTGCATGTTCCCAATACTTCTTCCTTTCTTCTGATTATGTGAGAGTGACCTTAGGAACATCATATCCTTCTTCAACTAATGCCTAGAATTCTAGTCCAATAGACATTAGATAGTTTTTCATTCTAATCTTCCATAAAACAAAGTCTTCACCATTAAATGTGGGAAATTTCATTGATACCTTCATCTACTGATACATATTGATTGTATATTACTCTTTGAGTGATTAAACCCTTTTAGTGAAGAGACTGGCTCTGATACCAATTGTTAGAATATTGGTCAATACTGAGAGGGGGGGGGGTGAATCAATGTTGTTAATTTTTTCCTTTTAACCGCTTATTTAAAACTTTAACCAAAGCATGGAATCAACAAGATACATAAAACACATAACAACAAGAAAAAATAGAACACAATTTTAACGTGGAATCCCAATAGGGTAAACCACCAACTCGTTCTATACTGCAAAATTGTATTTATAAGTTACAATAGAATTCGATCGGCACCAACCAATAAGGATGCACTCACAACCTTGATTCACCAACACCAACTGGTAGGAGGCTACGATCCCCTGTTTAGTCAGTTACGAATGACAAGGAAGCAACAATTCCCTTTTGCAGGCACCGACCTGCCCTAGAACCACCTTGCCGCCCTTAATATATTAAGTCTCCATAAGCTTCTAGGACTGTATCTATTCCTTTGGCCTTACTTCTTCTTCAAGTACTGAGATGAAGAATCGAGAGACACTTTCAAATGATGTTTGTTTTTGTAATATATACTTCTCCAAAGGTCATGTGTATTTTTGAAACAACAAACCTTTTTCAAAACAATACACCTCCAAAAAAAATGATATTACAATAAAAATCAATTTTTTTTAATATATAACAATATATATTATTGTTTTAATTAACCATTAAAAAACGACTTTATATTAAAATCATTTTTATTATTAAAACTAAACACATTTTTATTTAATTAATTAAAACTTTATGTTTTACGAATTCGCATTTGACCTTCATGTTCACAAATGTTTTAGCCATGTCTGATGACTCCTAAGCCACATCGATGCCATGTCTTGTACCATCTTAGCTTCATGGTCTGCCATGTTCACAACACCTCCCTGCCACGTCGTTTTCCTTGTCAATGATGGAATTTTCCATGTGTAACAAAAGGTAGCGGGCCTGATAGGTCGTCTCGGCCTTCGAGCTAGTGATATTCTCATGGAGTCCAAACACCCAGAGCCCCCACCATACCTTTGCACCACTCATCTATATAGATGTGAAAGTTGGGGTATATAAACCCATAAAAATTCATTTCACTATCAATATGGGACTAAATCCCAAACAAAACAAATCACAACTGCTGATTTGATAATCCAACGACTACTAAGTCTCCACCATGTGATTTATTCCTACCAGTTGCGCATTTTTGTGTAGTGAATTCTGAGAGAAATCCATGGTTTTAGAATCAGCTTTGAACGCTGTCTAACTTAGATTTATTCTGAGTGCCTCATGAGCTATGTGAATAGCTCCGTAAACCAAAGGAATAAACTCTACAGGAATACTTGGTGGCACTGTATTATCGTGGTGCTGAATTTCTCCATACAATTTTTCTTGTGGATCCCAGTCCTTACCAAGACACATCATCCACAAATGAATTTTCCTTCTGCCACCAAAACTAGGCTAATAGAATCCTCCCTCACCAATATCAAGTCTTTGACATTTTTCAATTATGTTCACCTAATCATTTCGACCGATCCAATTATTCACCAAGATCATACCCGACTTCAAGACCTGGATTTCACTTTTTCCCTCATGATAATCAGTACTTTTATCATTATCTTTGGTGTGGACATTTAGAGAGGAGGAAATGTTTCTTGGTTTGCCTCCAATAGTTCTCATAGAATTCGTAACCCCAAGTCTGATGCGCCTTTTAACTTCTGATGGGTTGCTTTTCATTTTGTGCCTCCAATCTAGAATTCTCAGAATTGCCTGTTGTTTTTCATGCCTCTTTTCCATCTTTTCAGAGACTTTATTAGACTGATCATTATCACCATCCTCTTCAAAGTCGATACTCTTTTTAGTTTTCACATTTTCGTCTTTCCAAATGACATGAGTTCCACTGCATTATCAAGTGAATTCAGGCCCAACACTTTTGGAAACTCTTTGCCATCATAGTTTCAAATTATGTTGTTTGTTACTCCCATTCGATGAATATTCACAGATAAAGATTTGAGTCTTGAGTTTTTCAATTCATTAGGATATATTATCCCTGTGTTCTTCATAAGAGTAGTAGTATATGTAGTTTTTACTCCATGTGCAGCAGCAATATTCTAAAACTTACTCTTTCTCTTGAAGAGTGAGTGCCATCACTAACAAGAATGAGCTAGCACTTTGCAGCATGTAATGGCCAGTCATGTACTCTAGAGTAGCACCTATAGGCACTTGAGAATCATATACGGTCAACCCAACCTTGGACCATTTACCCAAAGGATCAAGATTCACTCAAACAGAGCATGTATTGATAGTGTATAGCATTTTTACCAAATGTCACCAATAGTGTATATATTGACATCAATGCCAATAACATCATATTCCATATTGCCAACATGTAGTCTACATCAAAACACTTCAACATCTGGCAAACCACCAGTGATTTTCACGCAACGGACTATAAGATGACAAGATGGACGTCGAGTTGGACATGCTATGTGAAAGACATGATGAATGCATTCTGTTTATTAATTTAGCCCAAAAAGATTATAAAATATGCAAACAAATATATAAATCAGTGAATACATTAGATGCACTTTAATAATGTCATTTTTAATTAATAAAACCATAAAAATGATAATAATAAAATATTTCATATAAACCTTAAATTCATACATACCGGAGGCTGAATAATGATATGCGTGACATAAAATATACAAAAGATAATAAAACATGTGTTTAAATGAGTAATTTAACTACCAAAAAAGATAACAAATCTAGGATCAACATAGTGCAAGTGTGATCAAGATATTCTTGGATCCTTCTATGCTAATCCTCACCTGGTGAAGGATTATCAAAAGCAGGTCTAGTAACCCCAAATTCAGAAAGGGCTTGACCCATAGAAGTTCTCCAAAATGGAGCATTAGGGCCATATTTTGTTTTACTAGGACTATCGGTATGACATTCCCTCAGGGATTGAAAGGAAGTGTCAGCCATAGGAGGCTATTGGACCAAGGGATTAACGTAAGCAGTGAATTGTTCTCTACTTTCCACAACTGTGCTTCCTTCCACACGTGAGTCAGTTGCAGCTCCTTGATCTATGCCATTCCATTGGGCTCTCCCCTGTGACAGGAGGAAATTTGGGTGGTAAGCCCTAGTTTCTTCAGGATCATCTCAATTGAAACTCTTCCCGATTGTATGGTCACTAAAACCTAACCTAGGTTTTCAAAACTAGAAAATTCACACAAAACTTCTCCTACACAAACTAAAGGCCACACACAAACTTAAGTGACAAGAGGGGCTAATATAATCCGGTTCCTCACTAGGATTGTCAATTTTTTGCAACTTTCTATATACCGTAGGTTCCAATAGTTGTTACACATAAATATCATCAACATCATGTGATGAGGTCCCAAACATTAGTATTTTCCCTGAATTCCAAACTGTGAAGTGAAACACCGGCCCAGACATCAATCTTGCTATTAGCACTGGAAATTTACAAAAGGTTGTGAAGGATATTCCTAGGTAACAAAAAAACCATGTTTAAAGAGAAAAATGGCTTTCTTCTCTTTTGAGAGGGATCTCTCACAAAATATTAACAAGGACAGATATGTACAAGTAAAAATATGTGTAGTTTGTAAGGTTGGTTGAAACTGAACACAATACCATTGGGCTATGTAGTCAAGATGTGAAACATAGATAACAGAAATCTCTGTATGGAAATTTTAACACAGAGGCAAGATAGCTACTCAGTTACAGTCAAAATTTGATTGTCTGGTGGAAAATGAAGAACATAAATAGGCAATTAACATAGAGCATTATGAAATGAATTTTGTATCAATTTTAGAAGAAAGGTTTTATGGACATCTAAAAAGAACAGATAGATCATGCAAACATGAATTCTAAAGTGGTTATACACTCATTCCAGAAGTAAAAGAAAACATAATGAATAGATAAACTGGAAAAAAATTCACATGAGAAAGGAAAATATAGATTGTAGCATGGAATAACTCATGAATCTCTGGAAAAACACCGACTTTGGCTCTACAATTTTATTAAGAAACACTTCAAACATACAAATCCAAAATTACACGGGTTCCAAGCCTTTCTCCCTCTGGTGGGAGAAAATTTATAATGTATCTGTCCATCCTAGACTGAATTCAAAGTCGGAATTAGTTACAAACTGAAGAAAAAACTTCTAACAAATTCTAATGTGGCGTATTCACCACGATTTACATAAAACATAAATAAAATGTAGACTACTGGAAAAATAGGCTAAAAAGCCTCTTCTGCATATCTCAACCGATGACAGCTGTATCAAATCTAAGAGAGGTGATTGCGAATAGGAACGTCTTGAAGAAAACCATTTGCACTATCCTCCTTGATATCTTCATGACTGTAATTTAAATTTGTTCGATCCATACATTTGAATTGATCTCCACTGCTCAGACCTGGGAAAATCTGCAATGACCATTTCGTGAGCCAGAAATTTGAGCTCCATGTTATCTGAATATGTAATATTAGGCACTTTGGTACATGCATATTTGAAATTAAATAATTCTTTGAATTCCCCATCCAATTTATCTAACACAACAGGTCTAGACAGGGCATGCTGCATATCCTCAAATTTGTTGTGATTAGACCTGCAATGGACCAATTTTTACAGATATTCTCCTGAGTCAACAATGGTCCCTTTTCCTTTCAAAAGAAAGGAATTCCTTTGTTTACCAGTGGAGTAAATTTTTTTATCACTCTTTAACTCTATGACTTATGATGTCCATATTGGCTTGCAAAGTCTCCATCATTATGTATTTTCCAATAACTCTCCTGGATACCCATTCTTTTGATTTGGTCTTCTGATAAAGTACTCAAAAAGTCAACAACATTTTGAGCTACCTTCATTGGATTTCAATGCCTATTTTACTACCACAACATTCTTCCTTACAGACATTAAAGCATTCTCATGATCAGCAAAATAATCTAGATACAATTTGAACCTATTGGCCTCTTTAATGATTTCATCCCAGATCATATTTTGGCCCCCTGCAAGGCCATTTGGCCAACCACTTACTTGTTTAATTTGGAATTTTGGTTTATCAATTCTTGAGATATTTCCTCTAACCTCTTCTTCTCTTCCTGTTTCTTCAAAGCCATGTCTTCTAAACTGTTATTTTGCTGCTTTACTCCTGTAAGCTTCATATCCTTTAGCTTTACCTATGACTTAGCATTAGATAAGGAAGTGGTGTCTGTTTCTACATTGGGAATAGTGGGATTATTTTCCACCTCTTCATATTTTTCTTATAGCTCCTTTTCCTTGGATGGTAGCCTAGCCTTTAAATCCTCTTCACTTTCCTTTAGAAACTTAGCCTCCTTCTCCCATTGTTTCTCTTTCCCCTCGAGATTCAAAATCTTGGCTTTGTAATCAGTGAGCTCAGTACTTAAAGCGTCTTTTTCATTCTCAAATTCAATCAACTCAAAAGTCTGAATGAGTTGAGTAGAAGGGATCTTCAATCTCTTCTTCAATATCTGAACCTCTTTTTCTTTTTCATCTAGAAGCTTTTGACCTGCTTTTCCTTGGTTTGATTGCACTGCGCCTTTCAGTAAATCATCCTGCAATTTCTTGATTTTGATCCTAAGGGCCTTGGTTTCAACCCTTTCCTTCCTTATAAGGTCCTGAGTATTCTTTTTATTTGACTCCATCTTGGACACCTGTATTGTAGCTTTCAACAATATTATATTTAAGATATCACTGTTTCTCTGTTGAGGTGTATTACATCTGTAGTGGGAATATTTCCTAAGTTCACATTTACTTCAGATACTTTATTACCCATAGTCATGGCTAGAATTAGGTTATCTTTGACATGATCCCTTACATATTTCAATGTTACATCTGGATTGGGCAATTGTTTTACCTACTCATATAATTTCACTGTCTCATTAAAAGTTTTATCAGCTCTTTCCCTGTAAGTTTCTAACCAGTCCTCCTTTGATGAAAACTTACCAGTGGCTACTCCATCAAACACATACTTCTGAAGTTCCAGACTAGCTGCTTTAGATTGTTCTTTTTTTTTGTTTTCCTTGTTTTAGTTTACTCTTTTCACTAGTCTTCTTTACCTGTATCATTTTCCCTCCTTGTTCAACTTTTTGTCTCTTAGGGGTACTGGCAGTGTCCACTTCTTCAGTGTCCATGGGTTCTACATGCTCTCTCTTCTTGGTATTCTCTGAAAATCTTATCAAAGATGAAACATTTCCAGCAGGTGCAACTATATCAGAGAGATCCATGGGAGGTGAATTATTTCCAGGTAAGGAAGGAATAGAAACCATTTTCGTGCAGACATTATGTAGGCTTGATTTGGGTAATCCTCCCAATTAGATTTCTCCCTGAGTCCAACTACTTCTTTGTGCTCAAAAGGTTTGTTTTTATTGGCCTATATTCTCTTTGAAATCATCTGATGAGGATCATAATTGATTTCAACTCCCAAAGAAAACCCCATACTCTTAAGCATATTATCAATTACTCGCAAGGAAACCCTACTTTTTACAACATATGGCCCTGCCTCCCAAGAGAATTTCATGTCTAAACTCTTCTTGAAGTTTAGGATGTGTTCTTCTTCTATTGTAAGCTTATGTCATAGAAATTCCAAACATAAAATCCTAGCTTTTAGGAAAGCTGGGAGAACATAGGGCTGGTACACAAACCCATACAACCTTATAATAGTTTCTGACTCTGCAAGTAATGAATATCCTATGATTTTTCTAAGGGAGAGATTTAGTATTTACTTCATTTTTGGCAACACCCTAGGCAGTATTTCCTCAAAGAATATGTTGTAAACTTCGGCCATCAAATCATTCATAAACTTGCTATAATTCCTGGTCATTTCATCCATGAGCGCCAGCTCAGGAGACTGAAAGTTGTCTTCATGGTGTGACAAAAACATCCTTAGTAAGAAAGATTGATATCAAAAAACCCTAGTATCATGGAAGTTAACTAGATGAGAATGAATGTTTTCAGCTAGAAACTCATCAAATTTAAGGCAACATGACTAAAAGGACTGTCCTGGAAGTTTAGGTTCAATAGGAAAAGTACTCAGGACTAACAACAGACTCAACAATGGCTCTGTGACATAGCCATTAATATCTAAACCTAAAAACTGACTGGCCAGAGTTACACAGGATTGGGATTCTTCATTAAATAGATCTACGTCAATTGGATAGGACAAACTTAGGATCTCACCATCAGGTTTGGAACATGATTTCATAAAGGATTCCTTAATTTCAACTATAGACTCATGGAAAAATTAAATGATAATCTCCTCTTTGTATTCCTAGGACAACTGAACAAAATCATGTGGAGCAACTAGGGATTTGTGAATGGAGGGGGCATCAATAGGGCACATGATTTGAGACTTAAGTCTATCCATAAGACTCCTTCAGTTTTAGAATAATTACTTATGCACCATTCCACAAAATCAGGGCAGTTAGGGATCTAGTTTACAGAGAAAAAGTAAAAGAAGGATTTAGAAACACCACAGGTATCGTTAACCTAGTCTTTAAGAACCTTCAACCTATTATTAGTTGTTTCTATTGTCTCATTCCTTAGGATAGTATCAACAATTTCAGTGTTTTAATATTCAAAACTCTTCTCATCCCTATGATAAGAAACCCCTGCTTCCTCATTATCTGCTACTTCTATTACCTCTGTCTCATCCATTCTATCAATTCCAGAAATACTTAGAAAGTTTGAAAATTCCAACCTTGTCACTTTGCACAGTTCTTTGATTTTTCCATGCAGGTGTTCTAGACACAGTCGGGGTATTCATCAATTTCAAGGCTTAGGAAAGACAAATATTTTTCAACTCCACGTAGATGCTTTTATAGTTTTTTTATATTGCATAACCCTCAAGAATTTCCATGCAACTCATCCCATAGATCTTCTTTTATTTTAATTCAAGCCATTGATATACAATATCTTCATATCAAAACTCTACACTACCAACCTGCACAGCTTGATTTGGGGAAATCAACATCAACCATCAATCTCTAAACTACCTTCATCAGGACCGTTCAACATTGAGAAATTTAACATTCCGCCAATCCTTTTTCATCTGATCGAGTGAGAAACTTCTGATCATGGAATGCTTCTTATCCATTGATCAAGCCTCATCTCTCCTCGCAAATGTCAATATTTGCGCACCCTACTACTTTCTGCGGATTGAATTCCCAACTTTGTCTGTGCTAGTTGAATCCGAGGAATTATTCCAGATCACGGATCTACCTCCGCCCTCATCTCCACCGTTCGATATTTCCACCCATTTAACTCATTCCGTGATTTGAAAAATCTTCTTTGTCCGGGCATGTTCACCGCATGGAATGCTTTAGCACCATTGATATAGCTTTGGATCAATCTCAACCCTCCAACATTGCTCCGATTTAACATACTCCACCAATCTAAAAACTGAATTCTACCTTGCATCTTCAATCCACGATTTTTTTTTCGCCATTGATCTTCACCTTCTTGAATCTAAACCATCGATTCATGACACTCTTTACCTCATTTCCACTACTGCTTATTCCAAAAGGTAGAACGATCCACCACCGTGGATCCAAACCCTTTCATCATCCCACGATCCACTATTAATGATTCATGCACCCCTTTAACTTAAAGGGAGCCTTCATAACATTTTCTAACAAGGTCATTTCCTGAACCCTTCAATAATCCAAAAAATTTCAAATATGGTACTAACAGCTGGCTCCACTAGGGATGCTATCCTCCCAGCAAGGTAGCAAAGAACTCCGTAGACTAGTTTCCAAATCCATTAAAAACCTACGTCTTTTTATTTTATTTTTTATTTTTGAAAGAAAATAGAAATTGAAAAATGGTTACCTCTTCTGATCTTAGGGCCTTCTCCGTGGGCTTCAAATCTTCTGGCTCACCATCTGTACTAATTGAAAGTAAAAATATTTACAATATAATACATAAAACTCCTTCCCCTTATTCCAAGTAGTGCTTCAAAAATATCCCATTCACTAGGACTCCTTCATATTGTGACCCATCCCGATACTGTAGAATAAAAGCATTGTTACCCCTATGTGTTGCAATAAGGTATGGGCCTACCCACAAATGATCAAATTTACCATGTTTTCCTTTGTCTTCATGTGCGGCATCCCATTTCAACACCAGGTCATTAATCTATAAAATGTGCTCTTTTATTTTTCTGTCAAAGGTATTCTTCATATTCTCATGATGAATTTGTACCTTATCATATGCTTTATCCCTCAGTTCATTTAGTTCAATAATCTGGTTTATTCTTCTTTGCATATGATTAGGATCATCCTGCTGGTCCTGTAATAATTTCATAACTTGTACTCATAGAGATGCTGGGAAAATCACTTCATCTCCATACACCAATTGGAATGGTGACATTCCAATATCCCTCTTTGTGCTGATTCTGTCAGCCCACAAAGCATATTTCAGCTTTGTATTGCATGCTCTCTTATTTTCTTTCAACAAATTCTTAATTATTTTCAATAGACTTTTGTTAGAGGATTCTGCTAGTCCATTACCCCGTGGATAATATGCAGTAGAATGATTTAGGCTTATATGATACTTATGGTAGAATTAATCATCTTCTTGGACTTAAAACCAGTTGCATTATCTGTTACAATTCTTTTAGGACAACCAAATATTGCTAAAATATTATTCTCTAGGAAATCCATTATTACTGCTTCTATAGCTCTTCTAGTGGGCATTGCTTCAATCGACCACTTTGTAAAATAACCAGTTGCTGTTAAAATCCACTTATACTATCCGGAGGAGTTTGGATTTATTTCCCCAATGAAACCCAACCCCAACTGCTGGAAATGTGCTTCTACTGATATAGGGTTGAGAGGGAGTGAAACCACTTTCCTCTTTCCATAAAATATTTGGCACTGATGACATTTGGTGGTCTCTTTATACACATCTGAAAACAATGAAGGCCAATAAAATCCTACCCTTAGAATTTTATTTTCAATTACCTTCCAAGAATGATGTCCCCCATAATCTCCGTCATGGAAGTCCTTAGCTATTTGTTGAGCTTCATTTTCCAAAAGACAGTTCAGTAATACTGCACCTGAGTCCTTCCAATAAAGATGTTGATTTATAATACAGAATTTTGCAGCCTTTAGCTTCACAGACCTTTCTCTAGTTTTGCTTAACCCGACAGGAGGTTGTAGATTCTGCAACACATAAACAATCAGCATACCAAGGAGAGATAGAAAAATCAGGCATCACTTGCACTTCTGTGTCCAACTGATTTGATTGACTAGTCAAAAAATTTAGCTACAGAGAATCACAATGGGAATCTTTCATCATTTTAGCCAATCCCTGTCTTTTAATCAACTTTGTGGGCTTAATTTCTATGTCATATTCCAAAAGCACTACAATCCATTTATCTCTTTTGCCCTCCGAATTTGGCTGTGTAAGTATACTCTTCACCACACTGCTGGGAACATATGCAACTACATGTGAATGGAGAATATAAATTCTGAAATCTTTCAGAGCCTTAACCAAAGCATCAGCTTGTTTTTCCATGATATTATACTTTAGCTCCCCATCCCTTAACATCTTACTGAAAAACATTGTGGGTTTGTCCTCACCTTGATCATTCTTTTGTAACACAACAACTGCAATAGTATGTTCCAAAGCATATGAAAATACTAGAAAAACTTTTTCAAAGTCCAGGCTTACTAGCACATGAGCTTCTGAAATAGTTTGGTTTATATCTTTGAAATATTTCTTAGCTTCCATTGTCCATTTCACTTCATGATTCTTTCTTAGAATATTAGTAATGTTCATAAGGATCTCAACAAATCTAGGAATGAATCTTCTCAATAAATTTACCAATCCAATGAAAAACTGTACTTCCTTCTTAATTCTTGGCTCTTCTACCTTTAAAATGGCACTCACCCTATTTGGATCAACCCTTATACCTTCTTTGGAAATAATATGCCCCAATTTTTTTTCTTCTTCTAGAGAAAAATTTAACTTCCTTGGACTTAATGAAATGCCATACTTTCTGCATTTAAGGAAAACCCTTTCTAGATGTCTGATATGCTCCTTTTTAGACCTACAATATACAGTAATATCATCCATATAAATCACCACAAACCTCTCTCTTTCATCTGCAAAAGAAATATCCATAGAACGTTGGAAAGTGGCTCCCGCATTCATTAATTGAAAAGTCATCTTTGCATACATGAAGGTCCCCCATGGTGTAGTGAAAGCGGTTTTCTCCTGATCTTCAGGAAGCACCTTTATCTGATTGTTGCATGAAAACCCATCCATAGTAGAAATTCTCTCTAAACCCACCACTTTCTAAAAAATCTGGTCCATCTTTGGTAAAGGGTAATTGTCCTTCAAAGAGACTTTATTCAAATTTATGAAATCCACACAAACCCTTATTTCTCCATTTTTATTTCTAACGGGCACCAAATTAGCAACCCATTTTCCAAATATCAAGGTTACAATTATTTTTGCATCAAACAATTTTTTGATCTCCTTCTCAATGATAGGTAATAGCATTGGATTAACTCTTCTTAGCTTCTGCCTATTTTTTTTTCTCCAGGCTTAATTGGAATAGTATGTTGTATAATGGAAGTTTCATAC
The DNA here is from genome assembly GCA_001517045.1 of Pseudotsuga menziesii. NCBI lineage: Eukaryota > Viridiplantae > Streptophyta > Pinopsida > Pinales > Pinaceae > Pseudotsuga > Pseudotsuga menziesii. Next base: position 169,075 of record LPNX010882811.1, on the reverse strand, counting down.
TCTTTGATTTCATCGTAACTCCATGCAAATACATCTATGTATTTCTTCATCAGTTTCACATATTCATCTTTTTCTTTAGTAGGAATTTTCTTGGATAAGCTTATCATTCTTGGATTATCCTTAGTACCAATATTCTTATCTTAAACAACGTTTTCGGCAGGTTTGACCTTAGGATCTCTAGCAACATCGTTTTGGTCAAAACTTTTCTCTAAGGGAATCAGAACTCTATGGATGTGATTACTTTTTAATTGGACTATATCTTTTCCTCCCAAAGAGATTTTCAACTTCTCTGTTTCAGCAATCCCTTCTTCATTTCCATCAACATATTGGAAATTTTGAGCATCAACACTCTCTTTTTCTATCTACGTATTAACAGACTTACCACACAGTTCCATAAATCTATTTATTTGCATATCATCTTCAAAGACCTACCAGTATTTAGTGTTCTTTGGTATGGAAGGCATGTTTACAATGTAAACCTTGTACTTTCTTTTACCTGCAGTAGGAGTCTTAAATTTTCCAACAGCAACTGCCAAAGAATCTGCCACTGTATTACCATATCTGGGAACCACATTGATCCTGTGTTCAATAAAATAATTTCCAAACATATCCCACACTTCATTCCTATAAGCTCTCATTCTAGGATGCTTAGTATGATAGTTATCATTCACCCGATTTATCACAAGTTCTGAATCTCCAAAAACTTGGACTCTTTTAGCTCCCAAATCTTTCAATGCATGCAAACCAAGCAACAAAGCCTCATATTCTGCTACATTATTAGTACATTCAAAGGTTAATTTGTGAGAATAAGCTTTAAAATCTCTAATTGGATAAATTATATATACACCTACACTAGCACCCACTTTAGCCATAGACCCATCAAAATACATAGTCCACACCCCTTCTTCCTTTTGTTTTCTTTTCAAATATTCTTGTTCACTTATTTTCCTTTTATCCTTTTTACATTTACTTGGCACAACAACTTTTGAATCACAAGGAGACACATCATTGAAGAAAATAGATGACCCTAAGTCTGTATCAACAACATAAACATGATGAATTTTTGGCTGATCTTGACTGCTTACAACATAAGGTGATATTTTTTCACTGTACAGTCTCTTGTTTTCATTGAGAACATGAATTGTAGCATAAGACATATCCATTTCAAAAATTCCCTTTAACTTTGAAGAGACCTTGAAAACAAAACACCAAATTTGGGAGGGATATCAGCCACAACAACCACAGTTTTAGATGGTAACTTATTCAAGGATACTACCATGTCTTTTATCAAACCCAGACATTTAAGTCTTTTAGAATCAAAAGAATACAAATATTTATAAGGCCTTGTAATCTCCAAACCCAAACTTTCTACTACTCCTTTAGGAATTAAATTATGTGAAGCACCTGAATGTAACATAGAATTATGCAATACCATGTCATGCACATTTTAACTCATATAAAAAGGTGTCACTTCTTCATCCTCACTATCCACACTATCAATCTTAGACCCCGATACAATAGTAAAATTGTCATCTGTCGGTTCCAAAATATCTGGGTGAGTTTCTCCCTGGTTACTGATCATTTTTGTTATTGTGTTTCTGTATTCCTAATTTCCGAGCAGTTCATTAAAAGTAATTGAAATATTCAACTTGGCAAGTTCACTTTGTAGATTAAACATGCAAGAAATTTTATCTACATCCATAGGTGCTGTTTGTTTTGGTTCTTTTATTTTCTCAGTTCTATTTTCAATTTCTTTATGTACTACAGGTTCTTTTTGTTTTTCATTTCTTTTTTTCTGTATTTATCTAACTACTGGAAGGATGATTTGGATTTAACCGTCCTTTAGTTATAGCAACATCTATACTTCTTAATTTGATCTTTATTGCATCATCTATAGCATGCATATACCCCTTATGATACTGTTCCAACTCCTCCTACAAATTATTATCATCTTCTTGTGCAAACATATTATGTTCTTCCTCAGTCAAATATATTTCAGAATCTAAATTACCAAAATGAATAATATGGTGTTCAGTAGACTCTGCACCATCATCATCAGCCACATAATTTTCAGGGAAAGGTGGTCTTATTTTCTGATCTTCTTGGTTCCTTGGATTACTTATGTCTCTTTGTCTATTCTGTGGGAGTGGAGGAGGACTGGGCCTTCTAAAATTAAGGTTTCTGATCTAAGTTTCATTCTGTTCTTGATTCACTGGCCTAGCCTCCACAGTTAGCATGTCCATTAAATTTTCCGTTGTTTTCAACATCATTTCAAATTTTATATCATTAGATGGAGAAACAGAAGAGGTGGATGCCATTTCTTCTCTACTTTTCCTCCTATCAACATCTACTCTTTGTTTTATCTTCCCACATGCCATCATATTGGCTTCTACTTCTAAGAAATATGTAAACATAGTAGGAAGAGTAGCGGATTTTATTTCTCTCAACAACAATGCAAAATAATTATCAAAGGCTTTGGCATAATGAAGTTTAGCAGCACCAAGTGAAGGCTTAATATTAGCGTTGATGTATTTGTAACTTTAGAATGTATTCACTTGTATATCTTATGTAATGTACCCCCAATGTTTATTCCAAGAAGTGTCTGTAATGTATTTTAGTCATGTCATGTCCCGATGTTCCTATCGGGAGATTAAATAATGTAAACAAGTCATGTCAAGTCATTGTGGGTAACCCTCCTATTGATCAAGGGTTAAAGTCCCCACAGTTGTGGGGCCCTAGGGTTATTAGAATCTCCTAGAGAAGTTGGCCCTAGTGAGTTATTATCAAGTTGGGAATTAGTATAAATAGAGAGTGAGCCTCTCTATTTATCAACACTCACTCACACTCAGTTGTAGCGCATAGTTGAGGGAGAAGAATTTGTTGGGACTAGAAAAAAATAGACTACTGCTGTTGGGAGATCATCTTACTATTTTTGGGTTTTGCTTTTGGTACTGATTCTATCTCTGAGGAAGTTGTGGGGTTTTCTCCTTTATGGTTTACCCGAGGAAAAACATTGTGTTCATTGTCTCTTGTGTTTGATTGTTGTGCTTGTTATTCTCTCAGTTAAAGATCCTAATATAATGCTAGCTTGAAGGATAAAAATCTAACATGGTATCAGAGCTAACCTGAGAAGAAGACACTATGTAGCTGCGGAAACTAGGGATTCCTACTTTTTGGATCTCTCTCCATATATTTTCAGCAAAATAAGGTTGGACTAACTCTCCTCTCTAGGGCACATCTTTCTATCGAAGCATAATCTGATTTTGAGCATTTTTAGTTTTTGACCCGACACTACTGCTGGAAATTAGGGCTTTCCACAAAATTGGAATTTTTGAGTGAGCCCAGCGCTGGATTGATCTCCTCCTAAAAATCAAATTTTAGATATCAAGATCAAATTTTTTGGTTGGACGAAACTCCAAAAAATTCAAACCCTAATCTACTCCTGAACCAGCTCTGTAGAATTTCAGCTCCATATCCAGATCTGACATCTTAACCTAACTACAGCTAAACGAAGCTTGTCAATAATAGGGAGTAGCTATCATCTATATGGATGGACAACCCAAAGGTTCAAATGGATTCTATAGTTCCAGTCAATCACATGGATCACGGGGATAACCCCATCCTCGTTGGTTGGATGATTAACTTGTCCTCTTTAACAAGATAAAAATCCATCCCACACGATGTCGCATCGAGACGTCCTTTATCAATTCTATTTAGGTCATTGGTAAGATCTAAATCTTTTGTATTTCCATTTGAGGTTCTCAGTTAAGATGTCTCATCATACCAAGCTTGATGAAAATATTGAGGGAGCTGATAACTTCCAAGCCTGGAAGTATAGGATCTCCCTGGTCTGGGAAGAAAATGAGCTGGACTCCTACATCAATGAGGAGATTCTAGTTCCAGAGGGAGATGAGGATAAGGCATTACACAAAAAGAAGTTGGTCATGGATAAGTGGATTATTTTTGATTCAATCGAAAATCACCTCATACCATAGGTGTCCTCCCTAAAGATGCCTAAAGATATGTTTGATGCCCTAACCAAACTGTTTGAAGGAAAGAACATAAATCGGGAGATGACTTTGAGGAACCAGCTGAAGAATGTGAATATCTAGAATGCAGAGACCATACAATCATACTTCACAAGGGTCTCCCAGATCAAAGAACAAATTGAAGCAGTGGATGAAGAAGTGGAGAATGCAGAGATTGTAATGACCACCTTGAATGGTCTCCCTAGATCATGGGACTCCTTTATTCAAGGGATCTGTGCCAGAAAGAAGCTAGTCAAATTTAGCAAACTATGGGTAGAATGCTGTCAAGAAGAAGATCGGATAGCAGCTTGAGAAGAAAAGATGGGAAGTGAATATCAAGCTCTCACAGTACAGTCCAAGAAAAGAAAAAGAATTTATCATCACCCTAGAGGTAAGCACTTCCATAAAAATAACACTAGAAAAGATTTGTCTAAAATCAGATGTTATACATGTGATGAAGTAGGACACTATGCAAAAGATTGCTGTAAAAGCAAAAATAAGAAGAAGGGAAACAAGAGAAGACATCATGCTCATGCTGCAGAGGATGATGAACCTTACACAAATAGAATCATATAAGAAAGTGATGATTCATCAAGTGATGAGGAATATGTCTTTATTTCTGCTCTCACGGGAAACATCACACATGGAAGCAATGATTGGATTATAGATAGTGGGGCTTCCAAACATATGAAACGATTCAAATAATCCTTTGTGAAACTATCAGAACATGAATCACCCCACAAGGTGAAACTTGGAGATGACTACCAGTATCCAATAAAGGGTAGTGGGGAATCCTCCTATAAGATAGAATATGGAAAGTCTATGAAGATGAAGGATGTCTTATTTGTACCTGGACTAAAGAATAACCTCCTCTCCATATATACATTAGATTCAAAAGGCATGAAGGTTTCATTTGTAGATGGCCAAGTTCTCATGTGGCCAAAGGGAAAGACTATTGATAATGCAGTAGTAATTGGGGAACAAGAGGGAGGTCTATACAAATTGAAGGGCCAACTAGAACAAGCTTTGGTCCATGAATCAGTAGAGCCAAATGAAATTTGGCATAGAAGGATTGCACATGTGTACTATAGAGCACTACCAATCGCAAGAAAAGTTGTTGTAGGGATTCCAGAAATCCAGTCAATACATGAAGGTGTCTGCAAAGGATGTGAGAAAGTAAAGAACACAAAGAAGACATTTCCAAGTAGCAAGAGAAAGGAAAAAGGAATATTGGAAATCATTCATTCAAATGTATGCAATCTGATTTCATCCAATTCCTTAAGTGGGTATGTATATTATGTTTCTTTTATTCATGATTTTTCTAGGAAGACATGGATATACTTCTTGAAGAACAAAGATGAGGTATTCAACAAGTTCAAGGAATTCAAGGCCTTGATCAAGAACCACACTGAAAAGAAGATCAATACCTTTCGATAAGATAATGGTGGAGAATTCACATCAAATGAATTCAAAGCATTATGCAAAGATTCAGGGATTAAGAGGGAGTTAACCACTCCATATAATCCACAACAGAATGGGGTTGTTGAAAGGAAGAATAGAATGATCATGGAAGAAACAAGGGCCATGCTTCATGATCAAGATCTTCCCATGCATCTATGGGCATAAGCTGCCAGAACTATGGTATATGTACAAAACCGTACTGCACACAGAGAACTTGAGAACAAGACGCTTGAAGAAGTCTTCTCTGAAAAGAAACCACACGTTAGCCATTTCAGAATATTCGGCTATCCAGAATACATACACATTCTAAAAGAAAAGAGGAAAAACTTATATCTTTGAGGAAGGAAGGGTATATTTGTGGGATACTCTGAAATCTCAAAGTCTTATAAAATATACTTCCCATGATTCAAGAAGATTCACATCAGCAGGGACGTAGCATTTGACGAAAATTTAGCTTACAACAAATCTAGAAAGAGACTTGTTGAAGATCTTGAAGAAACAAAAGCACCCAGAATTCATGACACAACCATGAACGAAGAAATTCAAGAATAAGATCGAAAATTAGAAGAACCTCAAGAACCTGTAGATCCACCTCAAGATAAGAATCTGTTATAGTGGATTTCACCACTCTAGGTGAATCACACTTTGTATGGCCTTCCCCTGTCCTGCTGCAGACTCTTTAGACCCCATGGAATATATTTTATCCTTTGATGTTTCCTTGATCATCCCTAAAAATATATGAAAAATGATATACATGGATTTTTACTTGATAACCGTGTACATACACGGGTTTGACCCCTATAACCGCGTACATCGGGATGTGTGCATAATCCAAATCCTTTTGGAGTTTTCCTTCACATGGATCTGACTCATTCGACTCCTAGCCTTCCGTATGCCTTGAGATCGCTCGGATTCAACCCTTCATTATCCCTTGTGAAGCTATATAAGGAATCCCTTGGTACATTGAAGGCATATAGAGAGATTGAGAGAAACTAAACTATAGTCCATTGTTGCCAAAATGTGTACTTGAGTCTGCATCCCTTTGTCCCTTGGAGCACTGTTGTGTTCTTCCCAAGCTTGCCTTTTGCTAGTGAGCTTGCTATCGTGAGATGGAGGATTGAAGTGGTGGAGGCCCAAGTGGGGGATTCAGTTTCTCCGGTTCACAGACGTGCCGTCAGAGGTTGTATCTATCTTGTAATATCTGATTTATATTAATAAGAACTATCTTTTCCTATCCAATGATGTGTATTTGATTAATATTATATCCATTGGAATATGTCAAATGCTTTTACATTATTGATTATATATGCTAGAATAGATCTAACACCATGATATATAGTATGCTTGTATTGTTTACTTGTTGTTGAGGAAGTATTATATCAATTCAAGTTGAAGATTGGAAAGCTCAACGGGGATCTACTTCAACCGTCTGGAATAAGGTACGAGGTCTGATCCTTTAGTGTTAGACATTTTATTTCTATTGCATATTGGGAAAGATTGATTTCTGGAGTCAAAGTTGTCTGTTGTGGTACCCCAAGCCATAGGAATTTCTCTCTATAACAGAATTGGCGACTCCGCTGGGGAGTTCCTAGTAGTTGTCCTTTGGGGGTGATTTTCTTGGCATTCAATGTATTTGAATTGCTCTTTCTCTCTTGTTTCTGTGTCGGGTCTGGGGGCATGTATGCCTGGTAGAGTCTGATTGGAGTGAATTTTGTCTCAGCCTATCTGTTTTCCTTATTTTATGCACCTTTTCTTCCTGTACGCGGGTTTTTGACTTACAGTCACGTATACACATGGTTTTATCTATGATTTCCGCGTATACACGTGGGTTTACTGCGAATAGTCGCATATACCCTAGTTTTTTCTCTTTTGTGGAAGATAATTGGTTGCTGGGTGAATGCTGTTAGTTGTTGAGTCTCCTTTGGCACTTCTTGAGTTTGTTTTGACCTCTGTTTCTGACCGGAAACATTTTTTTTAGCCTAAATTTTTTTTTTAGGAAAGTTCTTGTCATGGCATTTTCGATTTTTTGTTTGAGATTAGTGCATTAGAGTTCTTTTACCTTATTGATTTGCTTGGATGTTGTTTATGTGTGCTTGTAGAGTCTGGGGGTGGTAGAATCATTCTTTTTCTTTTTGCATCTCTTATATTTTCAAAAAATCCAAAAACATTTGCTTATCATAATGCATAGCATTTTGCACTCTGCATTGTACTTGCACTAGATCTAGATTTGCTTTGGAGTACTAGTTAGGACTTCATATAGGAAAAATTCACATTCATCATTTGAAGAAGAATTGTGCATTTCACGTAGTAGCATACCCTGTTTACATGGACACAATGCATTTGCATTGATTGTTACGGTGTGCATTTTACTTCATGTTGCGTCATAACACCACTAGTTGCACGACCATATCCTATTTTTGAGTAGTAAAGCCAACTACAATCAACGCTAATTAAAATGAATTACACTCTTTTCTTTTCTAGGGTGCACCAACAAGCTTAGGTTTTAGGATCTTGGAATAGTTCATTGTAAGTAAATTCTCCAAGATCACTAAACAACAACATCTAGGTGTCTGTCCAGGGAGTGTGTGAAATCCTTGATATAACCATCATTCTCAGGATCCTCCTCTCAAATGGGAGTTAAGCACGAGGCAGTGTGAGCGTTTATTGATTGGTATGACCCCTAGTCATAACTGAGTAGCACCGAATATATTTCCAGGATTATATTCGTATCTGGGGGCTCTTTCGAGAGTTTCGGGCTTTGCTACCCTACCCATACGGTCAATCCCGCCTGCGACTGTCCGCCTGGGCTTTGATTATATTGAGGTGACCTTAGTAACCTTACCTAGGATATTGAGGGGGTACTTGTAGAGGTTATTCTGCAGGTGTCCCGGCCAGGTTGGGGTCAGACAGCACAGTTGCTTTACGCGTTGAAGCTGAGGGCCACAATAATTGGTTACGTACCTCCGCTTGTTGTGTATGGGAGTCTTAGGCCTCTCCTAGGCGAGACATACCTACTTCATTCAGGAGCTCACTTATCCAGCCCTTGTTTGCTTGCATTTGCCTTTAGATTTTGTTAGTGATTGCTCTGTGCACGCTAGTTGGCCTAGGGTTTACGTAAATAGAGAGTCTTTTCTATTTGTGTTTTGAGTCATTGTGGATTCGAGTGCGGTTCCACACCATTCTCGTCGGTTAGCAGGAATTCCGCCTTCTACTTCTCCTCCTCCTTTGGGAGAGAGACCTAGATAGTCTAGGCGGACTATGTCACACACTGATTCACACACCATGGAGGATCATTCAGAGACTATTCCTGAGCCACCTCCTCTCCTTCGTGTTGATGATGGGGAATTTACTCCTACATATGATCCTTCACCTGACCTAACTGAGTTCGGTCCTGTGATTTCCCAGATAGTATCTTTGCATGATAGACCTACTCACCCTAGGGCTGATTCCCCATTGACACATTACCGGTATGGAATGCTGGAAGATGTCAAGACTCACTTTGAACCTGCCAGCACTAGCTATGGTAGTTATTCTACGACTGGTTTTCCTATGCACGATTTGACATTTCATGTCGAATCCGATTTCGAGCCTAGCACTATGCTTGGGGGCAATCCCATTCCTTACCTTGTGGAGAGGTTTGGGAGTACTAGTCACATTGCACCTTCCGTCCCAGTGGTGGAAGCTACATCTCATCTCCCTCCTAGGTCTAGGGTTAGCGATCCCATTAGGATACCAGGTCCGAGACGAGTGACGATAGGCGGTAGTACATATCTTATTACTCAGATTCCTTCATCCTCAGTTTCAAGTTCTTTAAATGTACATCCTCGACCTTATTCACGTGGTCCTTCAAGCCGATATATGGCTACGAGTCAGGTCCATACTGCAGTTACTAGGCCAATTGTGTCTCAAGTTCATATACCACCCGCTGCTTTGGGAGGCTATATTCATCCTTATAGTGGTCAGCTTGTTACGTCCGGGGCCTATATACCTACTTCTGGTATGTATGTTCCCCCTTCCGGAGATTATCTTCCTACCTATGGAGTGTCCCATGGGACATCGCATGTGATGACCTATGGACCTTATCACGAAACGCAGTATGGACAGGTTTCTTCACCTTACGGAGGCGGGTATCAACAACTTGCTTACTCTCCTAATTACGGCTTCATAGCGCCTACTAGTCAAGTTCCACCTTACTATGGTACTTCCACATCACCCTATACGAGTCAGACAGGAGGAGGACACTATGGCCAAGGCCATGGTGGTGCTCAAACCTATGTGAACCAAGGAGCGGTCCATCGACCTCATCATCCTAGGTTCCCTTTCCTCACAACGCTTAACCTTCCTGACTTATCGAGACTTACGAACGATCCTGTGGCTCATGACCCGGCTTGGCCGGTTGTCCCTACCAAGCTTCCTTCGGACATACCTAAGTTCGAAGGAAAACCGGGAGAGGATCCGAGCGAACATGTTACCACGTTTCACCTTTGGTGCTCTTCGAATTCGTTACATCAGGATTCAGTCCGCTTGCGACTATTTCAATGCAACCTCACAGGGCCTGCTGCGAAATGGTATATAGAGTTACCAAAGGGAGATTTTACCTTGTTAGATGATCTTGTGATGACTTTTCTTAATCACTTCCAGCTACCAGTGCGCTATGACGTTGGTACTGAACTCTTGTCGACATTTCGACAAGATAAAGCCACCCATATTTCTGATCATATTCAAGAGTGGCGTAGACAGAAGAGATTAATTAAAGCCTTTATACCGTTAGAGTTCCTTCTCGAGTGGTTCCTCAAGTCTTTATTGCCATATATCGCGAAGGATGTTTCCACATCTAGAGTGTAGAATGAGGAACACGCAATATTTAGGGCGTAGGAACTGGACTTGATTTATGCTCAGTCTGGTTTGTTGTATGAGAATATTCCCAATGCTCCTCGTTCCAGTTTCGATCCCAAGGTCAAACCTGGACCACATGCAGATGGCATTGTGGGTTGTGCAAGTGCAAAACCTGCAGATTCAGTTGCAAAACAAGTTAGTCAATTGTTGCTTAACCAGTCTACTTCGGGACAAGCTACGGCTTCGTCTCAACCCACCCAAACGGTGAATGTACTTTCTGTGGAATCATCGGACCAGAAGGGTAACCAACAGCCCGGACGGAATAGAAGAAAGGGTAAGAATAATAATAGAAAGGGTGGGAATAGGAATGAGAATGCTACCAATAATGACAAGAACAGTCAGAATGCTGGCAGGGACAAGCAAGCAAAACGTAAGGTTAAGTTCCCTTGCAAGCTATGCAAGGATGATCACCTCACGTACCTGTGTCCTCGGATCGATGAAGCTTCAAGAATCTTAGCACAAGGCCCAGTTGTGCTAACGAACCCTTTACTGCATAACCAAAATATGAACTCGAAGTCCTAGGAGCAATCTAGTGAGAATGATCCACCAGAGACTAGTGCTCGTGGGTGCATTATCATGGTCCGTGCTGCCAAGGTTGTGACTCGTGCGAAAGATTATGGATCATCACAACCCAACCCAGGAAAAGAACCTGATCCACCAGGAACCCCTTTACGCATTGAGAAACCTATGGATAAACCTGAGGCTACACCTCGCATTCCTAAGGGGGTACTTAAGCGCTTGGGGCATAACCCAAATGCCCGAGCTACCCATAATTATTCAGTTGTTGAGGATTTGGGCCATACTCCTTGTGCGATGTCTACATTGGAAGTGCTTCAGAGTTGTCCTTCACAAAGGAAGGCTTTGCTTTCTTCTCTTGGTGTGAATGGTGATGATTCTTCCTCAGTGATCAAATTTGAAACCGCAGGACATCAGCCTTGCTTTCCCTACTATCTGTCGCTTTTGGTACACATAGAATGTCTTAATATGATCGTCAAGCGCACTGTGATTGACGAGGGCGCTGCTGCATCTATGATGTCTTTGTCATGTTGGAACGGTCTTGGTTCTCCTGAGTTGTCGAAATCAGCGACTATGTTAACTGCATCCTTCCATCCCTTAAAGTCCATTTCGGGGGGAAGATCGTTGCGATAGAGGTTGAGGTGGTTGATGCACCCCTTGAATACAATCTCTTGTTGGGTAGGAACTGGATGTATAGTATGCAATCCGTTGCTTCTTCCTTGTTCTACGTTGTATGCTTTCCACATAACAGGAATATTGTAACGATTGATCAAATGACATTCAAGAATTCCTCTGTTACTGCATCTTCGGGAGCTTCAGTCCTGATCGTTGAACACTCTCAGCCAGCAACTGGGAGTGTGGGTGTAGGCATGTATCCATCCCTCATGGGAAGCTTTAATTGTCCTGCACCGATCCTCATGATAGGATATTGTTCCGATAAGGCTTCGACTTCTACGACCTCAGTGTCTTTTCGCACCACTCATGTGGAAGACCCTTGGATTCTTCCCACACTGAGTATTTCGAGTGAGCCTGTTGAGACCAACGTGCCGCTTCCTATAGCCATGATAGCTTATCAAGCCAATATTGCGAATGTTGCAGAGCCTTGTTCTTCTTCTTCATGGATGGAAGAGGAAGACCCCTATGTGCTGCCGGCATGGGCAGTACAGTCTTCTCATGCCCACGAATTCCTTGATATGGTTTTCCCTTCAGATGAAGTGATCATCGAGGCCATGTCAGGTATTGAGCCACCATGGCAGGAACTTCATCATAGATCATATTTCCTTCCACCGTTTGACCTTTTGGAGCATGAGGATTATAGTGAGATTCTTAGTCAGAGAGTTGGTAGTCCCATGGTTCCATTAAGCTCTCCTGGTCAGATGGCTGATGGGAACATGGTGAACATATCTTCCATGATTTCTATCAACATCTCTCAAAATCCTGGCACCATTGAGAATGCCTATATTGGGGTGGAATGTTCCCATGCTGAGATTATCGAATATACCGAGCTATTCAAGGAATTTCGTGTTGTTTTTGCTTGGTCTTATGATGAGATGCCAGGTATTGACCCTCAGATTGTTGAACATGAGATTAAGACTTACCCCAATGCTAAGCTTATTCAAAAATGTTTACGCACCGTGAATCCTAGGAAAGCACCCGCCATTAAGGAAAAGATAGAGAAGCTGTTGAAAGCCGGTTTCATCTATCCTGTTCCCTTGACGGAGTGGGTTTCAAACCCCGTTCCGGTGGATAAGAAGTAGGGAGTGTTTCGAATATGCACTGATTTCCGTGATTTGAATCATGCCTATCCTAAGGATAACTTCCCCACACCATTTATAGATCAGATTTTGGATGAGTGTGTGGGTAGCGAGGTGTTCTCCTTCATGGACAACTTTTCTGGGTATAGTTAGATCCAGATTAAACCTGAGGACCAACACAAGACTGCATTTATTTGTCCTTGGGGAACGTTTGCATATCAAAAAATGCCTTTCGGCCTTAAAAACACGGAGCTACATTTCAGCGGGCGATGACCTTTATTTTCCACGATCTCAAGTCTATTATTGAAGTATTTTTGGATGACCTCGCTGCTCATTCTCATATAGAATGCGTCATCCCTATCACTTGAGATTGGTCTTCGAAAGATGCCGGCACTATTTGGTTCGATTGAATCCTCATAAGTGCATCTTTTGTGTGAAGTCAGGTCATTTACTAGGATTCATCGTTTCAAAGGAGGGCATAAGAGTCGATCCCTTAAAGGTTGAGGCAATACTTCAGTTGTCTCCCCCGAAGAATATTCGTCATCTTTAGTGTTTGCAAGGTATTGCAAACTTCTTACGAATATTTGTGGTCAACTTTGCCAATTTGACTAGAGGCTTTATGCGTCTCTTGAAGAAGGATACTCCCTTTGAATGGGATGAGTGAGCCCAGGAATCCTTCGATGCACTTAAGCGAGCCCTAGCATCCGCCTCGGTGATTAGTCCTCCGGATTATAGCCATGATTTCCTATTATATGTGGCCGCGTCTTTAGAGATGATTGGTATGGTATTGGTTCAGGAGGATGAGGAGCTCCAAGAGTATGTCATATATTATCTGATCCGAAACCTTATTGACGTAGAGATTCGTTATTCTCATGTCGAGAAGTTTGCTTTAGCGACCGTACATGCGGTTCAGCATTTGAGACATTATATTCTCCTTCACCAAACCTTGGTTGTGGCCCATGTCAATCCATTTCAGTTCATCCTCACATGAAGGATGATTGGGGGAAAGTATAATAAATGGATTGTCATTCTGCAAGAATTCGATCTCGAGTTTGTTTCGGCAAAGTCAAAGAAGTCGTTAATTTTTGTAGAGCTTATATCGGATTTCCCGAGCGAGGCCAAGGAGTTGGTTTGTGAATATACGTTGGTCGATGAACACATCTTCTTAATCTCAATGTCTAACCCATGGTATGGAGATATCATAGTATATCTGTAAACACAGAGGACCCCTACTCACCTCTCGCGAGATGAACGACGTCGATTACATCACATCTCTAAGAACTACCTTATAGTGGACAATACTTTGTACCGCCATGGGGTAGATTCCATTTTACGACGTTGCTTAACTCATGAGGAGGCTGAGGTTGTGTTGAATGATTTCCATGGAGGGGCATGTGGTGGTCATTTATCTGGGCTTTCTACAGCTCAAAATATTTTGAGAGCGGGTTATTTATGGCCGTCGATCTTTAAATATTGTGTTGCTGCGGTCAAGAGGTGCCACCCTTGCCAGGTGTTGACATGAAATATGCGCTCGAAGCCTGCCCCGTTACATCCCATTATCACCGCCGGTCCCTTCACCAAGTAGGGTCTCGATTTTATGGATTGCAACCCAGCTTCGGCTGGGGGGCACCATCATATTATAGTGGCTGTGGATTATTTCACGAATGCAATGCCTACAGTAAAATCTGACAGTGAGATAGCCGCTCACTTCATATTCAACCAAATCATTACTCGGTTCGGGATTCCGAAAGAGATTGTCACTGACCATGACTCGCACTTTCAAAACCGTATGATGGAAGAGTTGGCATCCAAGTTAGGGTATAAGCAAGAGCACTCCTCTTCTTACTACCCCCAAGCGAATGGACAGGTTGAAGCAGTGAATAAATCACTTAAGTCCATTCTCCAACGAACCATCACACAAAGCAAGACGAATTGGCATATTATGTTATACCCTGCTTTGTGGGCATATCGAACCGCGGTTAAGATTGCTACTGGTTTTTCTCCATATCAGCTTGTGCATGGAGTGGAGTCGATATTGCCGGTTGAATGCGAGATTCCTTCGTTGAAGCTAGCTGTGGAACTCTTACCAGACACTTCACCTTTGGAGGAGCATTTGGTCCACCTCGAGCAACTTGATGAGCAGTGTCGAGATGCCTTGGTGGCTCTAGAGGTTAATAAGTGTCGCGTTAAGGTCCAGTATGACAAGTCTGTCCGTCCAAGAGTGTTTAGTGAAGGAGACTTGGTCCTTTTGTGGGATCAATCGAAAGAACCCTTGGGGGCAAGGAAATTTAATCCTATGTGGTGTGGTCCTTACGGGGTCAAGCGAGTCTTAGAGAAGGGTGCCTATGAGTTAGTCGATTACGAAGGCACAGCTTTGGTGGAGCCTAGAAATGGGCTCTATCTCAAAAAATACTATGCATGATCCTTAGCCAAGGCTACTTGTTGTATATTATTGTATAGCTTTGCATAGTTAGGTATTTTTCCTTATCGTGATCAGGTTTGTGATTAGTTTCCATTTCTTTTGGCAGATGTCAATGGAATCTTCCACCTACATAGGATTCGCGGATGGTGCAAGCCATCACACTTAGCCCTCAGCCTCTGCTGCTTGGGTGATTTATACTCCTATGGGTCAGGTACTGTCTTTAGGAGGTGTATGTTTATGGCCATCTTCCAACAATGTTGCTGAATATAGCACCGTTATCGAGCTTCTAGGAGATGCCATTTCACATGGCGTTCTATCTCTTGAGGTACGTCTTGATTCAGAGTTAGTAGTGTCACAACTCAATGGTTTGTACCATGTTAGAGATCCGACATTATTGAGAAGATTCTTATGTGTGAGATTGTTAGAACAGCAATTTGACAGTATCACATATATACACATTCCAAGAAATGATAATCAAGTTGCTGACTCATATGCTAACTACGTGTTAGATTGGCATTTGTTTCATTCATAATAAATTAATCACAAACATTTTTACACATGTAAATAAATAAACCGATCATCATAAAACCTTTTATATATATCAAAAAATGTGGTAATACATAGTGTCATATACAAAAGTGGAGCTTTCAAGGCTTCCATCATATAATACACGGTCGTACAAAACACTCCCAAGTATCTAATCCGGGGGGGGGGGGCGTTGTGATCATGATACGTCACTATGGCTCTAGCTAGCCACCAGAATAAGTGCACCCATGCATGTGGCACACCCACCACCTGTCGCTGCATGGCCTCAGGTAAGTCCTTGACTTGCGCCATGGGAACTCTATGAGTCAGTCGCACGAAGTTGGTATGAATGCTCTGGAGCGTTCGCTCTGAATCCACACCTATGATGTTATCCCCTCTTCCCCTCCATCTATGACGTGGGAAGTGCTTTGGTCGCCATGGTCCCACATCTGCACATGAATAGTATATGTCACTATGTGTTGTCACGCCAAAACATGTCTTTTTGATTCCATATAATCAAATAAAATACAAAAAAATTAAATAACTCAATTTTTTTTTTAAAAGAGTGAGAGTTGAGATTCGGTACCTGTCTCTCCATATTCCGATCCTGGTGGCAATGGCATGTCCGGATTCCCCCGGAAATCTATCCCTCCATAGGGTTAGTCATCTATGGCAACAATCTGTCGTCGCCACCATGGAAATAAGTTAGTTGGATATGGGTTGGCCAACCTACCACGCCCCAGTCTGCGCATAGCATCTGCCCAATGCCGTTGGGCCGGATCTCGAACCCCGTGGAGAGGAACATCCACTCTAGTGCTCAATCCTGGAACACGCTCGAAGAAAAACGTGCTCAGAATGCTGCTGAACTCGAAGTTCTGTATCCTTCCTGCCTTACACTCACTGATTTGGTGTTTCATGTTGCTCAGTAGTGTAGTACTCCAGTTGTATATGGTCGGTCTCATACACTCCACCGCATAGAACATCAGTGGCTGCGAGGCCTGATGGAGTGAGGCTAAGCCTGCTATCCTGCCCAGCATCAGTGGTATGGCCTTTAGGCCTAGCACCTGTATAGCATTGGTGGGGACTTGAATTACCACCTTCTTAGTATCTGGGTAGCAGTACACAGCTACGTGCTCATTGATAGTAAGCCCACCGCCTGTCCCACCTCAGGAACAAAGGTTCGCCACCTCCCCTCGTCTAGATAGACCTATGATAAAGTATATGTCTTCCACCTCTATGGTGAGAGACATCCCATCTATGCGGAAGGACTCTGAATCTGGGTCCCAATAGTCTACCAGCATCTCTAGCAGTCTTGGTTTGGCCCTCAGACCACCAAGACAC
Source organism: Pseudotsuga menziesii (assembly GCA_001517045.1). Taxonomy (NCBI): domain Eukaryota; kingdom Viridiplantae; phylum Streptophyta; class Pinopsida; order Pinales; family Pinaceae; genus Pseudotsuga; species Pseudotsuga menziesii. The sequence continues at coordinate 152,132 of LPNX010882811.1, read as the reverse complement.
CAAAACTTGTAGAGTCCGCATGCTCGAAGAGCTTGTTGAGCCATCACGTCAGCCCTTACAGCTTCCTCTACTTCACCATGCTCATGCTCTCTCCATTCTAGCACCATCCTACAAGAGAAATTGCCACATTGTCCATTAGATTCTTATAAATTCACTTGCACGGTGCCATACGTGACTGTTTTGCAAACAGCCGCGTATGTACGCAGTTTCTAGCCCTATACGTAGAAAAAGCTTCGATATCCGCATGGGCCATAGCGCTCATGTAGATATGGCATAAACGACCTCATTTCACCATGAAAATCAACAAAAAATATATTAAAATGCATGAGGAGAGCATGAGTAAATACCTGGAAGAAAAAGTTGTGAATTCCGTCGGCTGGATCTCCTGGAATTTGCAGTTGAAAATCAGAGCTCCAATGGGTAAAAATTTCAAATGATTTATATTTTTTACTATTTATAGAAAAAATTTCAAATATTTGAAAATTTTTACCCCCTTTCGTATAGTTTTGACAGTTTCTAACCATTTTGGACCATTTCTGACATAATTTGTGATGTAGAAGACCATTTTCAGTGTCGTTTCAGCCATTGGATTGACCCGTTCGTACTGATCTCAGGTATAACATCTACACTGGCATATAGGTTAGGTTCACCACCATTTGTATTTTTCATGACCTTATGACCATTTCACCATGCCTTAGGTACGAACCCACTCTATTATGTCACGGAACCTTCTTACTGCTTTAGAAGTGGCATAATACAAGTGGTAGAGCTTCACCTTACATGGGTACCCTAGTTAGCCCCTTATTTTCATTTGGTGCCCATGCTGACGTTTTCTCCTTTAGGGTGTGGGATTCCATTGTATAGTATTGCCATGACATTTCGCAAGAGCCTTATACTCCTCTTGATCTTATGCTGGCCTGTTTCCCTCCGGACTCCCCCTATGTCAAGTTGTGAATGCATTATCATGAGCTTTGCCTGCCTTATTGAGCTTTATGCTGGCTCCCCTGACATTACATTTCATCCATATAGCCTGAGCTTGTCTCATGTCTAGCCATGCAGAGCCATTTTTTTTATCCTTCGCAGCTTGATTTCCCTTTTTACCGGGAGGGGATTTTCCCCCGAGTGTCGATATCCTACACATGTATCCTTGCATTGAGCATAGGTATGTTCCACTGCTTGGAACTAGTTTGTTTGCCCTTATGACACTCGTCTTCTCCTAGTTTTTAACTATAAATCTAGTTTATTCTTTATTCAAGCTTTTCAAATAACTGAAAAAGTCCAAAAAACATCAAAAAACCAAAAAGCCGGACAAGGAAAGATGTTATCTTTGGCAGCTGTCGAGTCATGTCGCCTTTGAACAGAGCACTGTATATCACATCCATTGGTTGGGTTATAGTTTGACTTTAGGAGCTATACTCATTTATCTGAGTTTATCTCCATCGACTAGTTAAGCTTCCAGTCCCTATGGAGCCTCTGTTGATGCCTCCTGTGTCACAGAGATGTCCCAGTTTGTATATCGAGTCTATGCTTCCTTCATTCAGTCACCATACGCCATTATGCTCTTGTTCAAAGGAAGTTGAAACCTGTGTCGGCCATTCCTCAGTTACCTTGACTTTGCATGTCGGCCATTCCCAGTACAGTTACTGGTTCATGCACCTTATGATTGAGTCCTTCCACATTATATAGCCTTGCTGAGTACCTCGCCTTGGATGATGGGGGATGCCTTAATGCCCTCCTTCCAACGGATTTCATCCCATCGACTTCAGATCATTTATTCTGGGATTGGAATCTAGAGTCCTTTTGAGTTCCTTGAGACTTGCAGTCATCATTGGCAGGTTCTCTCGCCATCGACAATTTCTTGGGAATACATCAATGTCCCCTGATCAATGGATCCTCTCAAGTGTTCGACCTCAACAAATCTATTCACACTTGTTATTTTGCACTCTAGTACCTTGATTCCCATTTTCATTATCGGTGGGTAATCTCGCGTCTCAACACATCAATGACCGGTAATCAGACGATGGAATACTATGTTCGACCTCGACACCTCTATTCGCATTGTAGGACATGTACTCGTAGTGGTTTGTGTAGAAGACTTTCCAGACTGGTGGCATCTCTTATATGCTACCTCCTTGATCATGCCAGTGTTCATGAGATTTCAGCTCTCGTGACTTCATTCCAGTGTATGTCAGACATTTCCAGCCACTATGGAGATCTTGATCTATTATATATCTTAAGCCATTTTGGAGATCATGATCCTTTGTATATATTCATCATGGAGATTCTGATCTATGTATATTGTACGTGGCGATGACCACATATGTGATATCATGTATCATGCCTATTCATGGCCATTGTAATCTTATGTATCCGGGACTGCTATATGTACTTGCAGTTATATGCAGAGTTGTATTATTGTACTATGTTGATTGGGTGGTTGGTCTTCCATTTGGGATCCTACATCACTCCACTTCTAGGATGGACTTATAATGTATTTCGGCCATCGTATGACCCCTCTAACCTCACACATTAGGGGGGATCTGTTATAGCGGATTTCACCACTCTAGGTGAATCACATTTTGTATGGCCTTCCCCTGTCCCGCTGCAGACTCTTTAGACCCCATGGACTATCTTTTATCCTTTGATGTTTCCTTGATCATCCCTAAAACTATATGAAAAATGATATACGTGGATTTTTACCTGATAACCGCGTACATACGTGGGTTTGACCCCTATAACCGCGTACATTGGGATGTGTGCATAATCCAAATCCTTTTGGAGTTTTCCTTGACATGGATCCGACTCATTCAACTCCTGGCCTTCCATATGCCTTGAGATCGCTCGGATTCGACCCTTCATTATCCCTTGTGAAGATATATAAGGAACCCCTTGGTACATTGAAGGCATATAGAGAGATTGAGAGCAACTAAACTATAGTCCATTGTTGACGGAATTTGTACTTGAGTCTGCATCCCTTTGTCCCTTGGAGCACTGTTGTGTTCTTCCCAAGCTTGCCTTTTGCTAGTGAGCTTGCTATCGTGAGATGGAGGATTGAAGTGGTGTAGGCCCAAGTGGGGGATTCAGTTTCTTCGATTCGCAGACGTGCCGTCAGAGGTTGTATCTATCTTGTAATCTCTGATTTATATTAATAAGAACTATCTTTTCCTGTCCAATTATGTGTATTTGATTAATATTGTATCCATTGGAATATGTCAAATGCTTTTACATTATTGATTATATATGCTAGAATAGATCTAACACCATGATATATAGTATGCTTGTATTGTTTACTTGTTGTTGAGGAAGTATTATATCAATTCAAGCTGAAGATTGGAAAGCTCAACGGGGATCTACTTCAATTGTCTGGAATAAGGTACGAGGTCTGATCCTTTAGTGTTAGACATTTTATTTCTATTGCATATTGGGAAAGATTGATTTCTAGAGTCAAAGTTGTTTGTTGTGGTACCTTAAGCCATAGGAATTTCTCTCCGTAACAGAATCCTCACAAGAGGAAACCTGGATGGGTACGAGAAGCTATCCAAGGTGTAGAAATATATGGGGCTCTAGAAGAAAATCACAGAGAAAGAAAAAGGACCAGGTCTTGCTCTGGGTATGTAGCCTTATAATGTGACTTCATCGATAAAGAACCTTCCAACTATGAAGAAGCAGCAGAAAGGAAAGAATGGAAGCAGGGATGATTTTAAGGAACCATACTTACTTAAAAGTATATAAATGTTGGCAAATATTACCAATTCTTAAAACTCCAACTATAAAATGATTGGCGATATTTTTCAAAAAATATTTTAATTTCTAAGGATTTTATATCGTTTATATAATAATTTGGCGATTTTTAGGGTGAAAAAAATTTGCGCCATCAAAATTGGGTGGAACAGGGCTTCAAAAAATGTAAAATGGCGAATATTTTTTGGGAGAAAAACATGAAAAAATAGCCCATTGGGCTAAAATATGCCCCAAAAATTATCCCTAAATGGAAGGATGCTATGATAGAAGAGTATCAATCGATCATGAAGAATGATGTCTGGGATATTGTCCCAAGACTAGAAGGGAAGTCTGTTGTAACTTCCAAATGAATCTACAAGATCAAGCATGCTATAGATGGTAGCATATAGAAATATAAAGCAAGATTTGTGGTTCGTGGCTTCTCCCAAAAAGAAGGAAAAGATTATGTAGAAACTTTTGCACCTATATCTAGATACACTTCCATCAGATCAGTAAATGCACTGGCTGCAGTAATGAAATGGAAGATACACTAGATGGATGTCAAGACTGCCTTCTTGAATGGTGTAGTGGAAGAGGAAGTGTATGTGGAGCAGCCACTTGGTTTTGAGACACATGATAGGGATACTCATGTGTGTAAATTGAAGAAATTCCTATACATTTTGAAACATGCACCTAGGACATGGTACGATAGAATTAACAGCTTTCTATCCAGTTTGGGATTTACCAAAAGTAAAGTAGATTCCAACCTTTAATACAAGGTTGAAGATGGTAACCCAATGATACTCCTACTATATATAGATGATCTGTTTTTGATAGGTATGGATGGGTTGATTTTTGATACGAAGAGGAAGCTTGCTGCCAAGTTCAAAATGAAGGAATTGGGTATGACGCACTATTTTCTAGGCATGGAGGTGTGGTAGAATGTGGATGGAATCTTCCTTGGACAAGGGAAGTATGTAGTAGAGATTCTGAAGAGATTTAGGATGATGGACTGCAAGGCCATGACCACACCTATGGCATCAAACCTGAAGCTATTGAGTGATGCTTCATCAGAATCGGTTGATGCTACGATGTATCATCAGATGATTGGGTCCTTGATGTACCTAATGAATACGAGACCGGATATTTGCTTTGCTGTGAACACCTTGAGCTAGTTCCTAACAGATTTGAGACATGTTCACTTGATTGTTGCAAAGCATATTCTGAGGTACTTGAGGGGTATAGTTGATTATGGGCTCAAATATGAGGTGAATCACAAGATTAACCTGGAGGATTATGTTGATTCAGATTGGGCAGGAAGTGCCATCGATAGGAAGAGCACTTCAGGGTGCTTCTTCAGTATGGGATTAGGTGTGATCTCTTGGTTTAGCAGGAAATAGTCTTGCATGGCACTGAGTACAGCTGAAGCAGAGTATGTTGCAGCTTTTTCAGCTAGTTGTGAAGCAGTATGGCTAAGGAAGCTACTGTCTGATTTATTTGGTCTCTAATTGGTTTCTACTTGTATATATTGTGACAACCAGAGTTGTGTGAAGTTGTCAGAGAACCCGGTGTTCCATGACAAGTTGAAGCATATCGAGATCAAATATCACTATATCAGGGATATGGTACAGAGAGGAGTAGTGAAGCTCCAGTATGTTGCGATGGATGAATAGATAGTTGATGTGTTGATGAAGCCATTGGCTAGAGTGAAGTTTGAGTACTTCAGGGAGAATCTTGGTGTTCTCTAGATCAAGGTTTCCCCAAAGGGGAAGTGATGAGTCTGTGAGCCATTCTCACATGGTGAGAGGATTGGTTCCTTCCATGGTTAGATGTAAGGGCTGAGCCATTCTGTCATGGTGAGAGTATTGGTTCCTTCCATGTCAAATATGAGTGCTTAGCCATTCTGATGTGACTGTAGGATTGGTTCCTACATGATCAGATATAAGTGTTGAATTCCATTCTATGAATGTAGGCACCTGGTCAGTTACCAGGAATACTCAGTTCGGGAATGAGGCCATTTTGATATGACTGTGGGATGTGTTCTCACATGATCAGATATAAGTGTAGGGCCATTCTGATGTGATTAAGGCATGTGTTCCCACTTGCTTAGATATAAGGGTTGATGCCATTCTCTGGGAGAATGGAGGCACCTGGTCAGTTAAAAGGAATCCTCAACCTAGGGTTGAGCACCCTTTTGACATGTAGGATGGATTGGTTCCTCACATGGTCGAATATAAGTGTTTTGCCCTTCCATGGATGATAGATGGTGTTTCCTATCATGCTAGTGGATGTGAGTCTTGTGCCTTTCCACAGATGGTAGTAGGTGTGTCCTACCATGCTGGTGGATGTGAGTGTTGTACCTTTCCATAGATGATAGTAGTTGTGTCCTATCATGCTAGTGGATGTGAGTGCTAAGCCTTTTCACAGATGGTAGTAGGTGTGTCCTACCATGCTGGTGATTGTAAGTGTTGTTCCTTTCGACAGATGGTAGTAGGGGTGTCCTACCATGCTAGTGGATGTGAGTGTTGTACCTTTTCATAGATGATAGTAGTTGTGTCCTATCATGCTGATGAATGTAAGTGCTGTGCCTTTCTGACATGGTGTTGGATGTGTTCTTCTCATGGTCATATGTGAGTGCTGGCGATTCTGACTTAGGGTCAGATATAAGTGCTGAAGAAGACCTACATGGAGGCTAGGCCTACAACTAGCATTAAAAAGGGCCAGCTCTGTAGAACTTCATGTGATGAGAAGAATCATGAGATAGAACCTGTGATGATGACCCAGTTATGATCCAGATCGAGTGAGGATGACCTAGTTATGATCCAGATTGAGTGATGATCCAGTCTTCCAGATCCAGTGATGATGATCTAGCAGTGATGATCCAGATCTAGTGATGATGTCCCAATGATGATCCAGATTGAGTGATGATGATCCAGATCAACTGATGATCCAGATCCGGTGATGATGATCCATATCGAGTGATGATCCGATCCAGATCCAGTGATGATGATCCATATCGAGTGATAATCCAGATCCAAGATGAAGATGACTTGAATATGAAGATGACATGAAGATGAAGATGACGAGATGATCCAGTTGATACAGAGAAGAAGACCAGTGCTAACAAATTGTGTCAAGAGAATACCTTCCTAGTTAAGAGGGAGTGTTGACGTATTTGTAACTTCAGAATGTATTCACTTGTATATCTTATGTATTGTACCCCGATGTTTATTCTGGGAAGTGTCTGTAATGTATTTGAGTCATGTCATGCCCCAATGTTCCTATCAAGAGATTCAATAATGTAAACAAGTCATGTCAAGTCATTGTGGGTAACCCTCCTATGTATAAAGGGTTAAAGTCCCTGCAGTTGTGGGGCCCTAGGGTTATTAGACTCTCCTAGAGAATTCATCCCTAGTGAGTTATTTTCAAGTCCGGAATTAGTATAAATAGAGAGTGAGCCTCTTTATTTATCATACATTCACTCACACTTAGTTGCATCACATAGCAGAGGGAGAAGAAGTTACTGGGGCTAGAAAGAAAGATACTATTATTGTTGGGAGATCATCTTACTATCTTGGGGTTTTTCTTTTGGTGTTGATTCTATCTCTGAGCAAGTTGCTGGTTTTTCTCCATTTATGGTTTCCCCGAGGAAAAAAATTGTGTTCATTGTCTCTTGTGTTTGATTGTTGTGCTTGTTATTCTCTTAGTTAAAGATCATAATATAATGCTAGCTTGAGTGATAAAAATATAACAATCAGTAGGTATAAAATTATAGATTCTCATGAACCTACTGGAAAACTCATGGACTGACTCAAAAACTCCCTTCTTAAGATTATTGTACTGGGATAGGAATTGTAATTATGGAATATGCTTATCATCCCATCTTTCCAAAAATGCAGTCTGGAAATATGCAAAATTTGGAATAGACCTACCAATAAAATATTTACACCATTTCTTTGATTCCCTAGACAAACTCTGTGAAAATAGCCTCATCTTGACATCCTCATGATCCACTTCCTCTAAATCTATAAAATCATCAAACTTTCCCACGTGGTACCTTGCAGAAACATTCCCTTCTCCATCATATAGTGAAATTATTTGGGGATAGTTTAAGGGAAGGTCATGCAATGCTGTAGGTAAAGCCAATGGAGCAAATATAGCTCCAGCCATTGGTATAGGTGGATTTGGAGCAAGTGGTACAGGCTGAACAACTGGAGGATTCTGAACAGGTTGGGAAATAGGAAGCTAGAAGTTCTGAAAAATGGGGGCAACTTTTTTATTTTATGCCGAGGTCTGAAGGTTTTTCCACAAAGAGACAAGAAGATATGATTCCAATCTACTAGGGTTAATCTCAACTTTATTTAGGCTTGACTTGGATTTTGATTTTGACAGTAATCTTTCAAAACTTGTTTCCCATTCAGATTCTAGTATGTTATGTAAATATTGATATGATGATGCACCAAACTGAGGAATATTTACTTTCTTTATTTTATTTCTATTTCTAAGTATTCTTTCAGGATATTCCAGACTTTGCAAATTTTCAGTATTAGGATTACCTCTCATATGTGCTCTCCTGAAAGCCAGGATGTCTCATGTAATACTGCTCAAAATGAATGTGAAGTCACAAGGGAAAATGTGCAACCTTCGTGTGAATGTAGAAACTTCTGTTTTCCCACAGAAATATCTTTCTTAAAACATTGCAATCATTGTCATTCTTCCCAGGGCTTATATGCACTTTCATCCCCAGCAATTTCTTAGCACTGGAAATTAACAAAGGTTGTGAAGGCTATTCCTAAGGATGAAGACCCTCTGGTTCAAATTTGACCTCAAATTCTGTCTGAATGGTTCAAATCTAGAACAAATGAGTGAACGGCAAAGGATGAATACCCTCCTTGGATGTCATAGACACCTGGAATGCTGATTCGATAGTCAACCTATGTACCTGCAACCAGATCAAACATGCAAACACATTGAAGCTACCAGAACATCATCTACTTATCCATGTTAGTGACTAAGGAATCTAACAACATGTACATGCGAAATCAAAACAACACTAATGTGGCACAGAAATCAGCTTTGCATTAAGATGTATGGACATGTTTACAACCAATTAAGCCTTAGTGTTGACATGCATCTCCATGAAACCAACATTTTATCCCCATAAGCTCCAACTTTACTCTCTATGCTCTCAAATGGCTTGGGCCAAGTGGTCAATCCAACAGCATAACAATACCTCTATAGTTCTCCCCCTCAACCATGGACATGAGCTTGTATTTATAAGACTCAATGGATAGGGATGGTTGAGAGATTTGTGGATGAGGTAGCCTCTAAGATCCTATGATGGGGGATCTCGAGCTCAACTGACCCACTATGATAGGGATAAGGGATGACATGAGGCTCATGATCTAGAAGCCTCGAGAAACTTCACTTTTTCACATTTTACCGAGGGTACTGCTTTTCTCCTGTTATGACAGAGTATTTTAGATAAGAAACACTTATGGACAAAATTCCAGAGGCGATGGCACTACTTATGGAAAACAGGATACAAGCGGTGCGAGCAAGGTGCCGCTCATGGTTAACAAGGAAAGCGCGGTGCTGAGTATTTTCATGTAAGATTGACTAACAACATGGGTTTCCACTCCAAGTGCTAGGATTAAGGGCAAACATGTAAGTCAAAGGTCTTATCACATGGTGGTTACAGGATTTGGGTATGATAGAATCCCCCCCCAAAGCGTGAGTCTTAGAGGGATACGATAAACAAGAGCTTTGAGAGAACAAGTTGTCACTTCAAGGTGAAAATGTCAGCTCAATCGGAGCATGTCATCTAGTAGGCATATGTAGTACATCAATATTTTTGACTCATAGACACAAGTAACCAAGTCATGGTTGTAGACCAATAGAAGGTAGATCCATGGGAGGAATAAACAAGGATGGCTACTAGAATACAACGTAGATCCATGTGAAAGAAGACTCAAACTTTGACATAGCTACCAGACATACAATGTAGATCTATGTCATACAGACACAAATTTGAGCATAGCCACAACCATACAGATGTGGATTGATGCTAGATACATGGAACTCCATTGCAACCTAGGTTAAGAAATGAGTGCTAAACAAATACCCAGTGTATTTTCCTCATCTTCCATAAAGTACGACTCTATCTATGTGATTACAATGATCTGAAGTCGAACATGGTAGAAACCACTTGATTACCGGTCGATGATGTGAACCGTTAACAAGCACGAGGGAGATCACCATTGATGTCAATGATTCCCAAGGTACCCTATTATAATATACTGAGTGCGAATATATGTCCTGATGTCGAACACCCAGTCGATTCTATTGATCAAAGGTCAATTATGTGAATATATGTCAAGAGCAAGAGAATCTGTCATTAAAACATACAGACCTCAAGCTACAAAGTTTTTTGTTTCTATGACTATTTCCTGGATAATGAGCTGATGTTGACGGGAATAGTATTGTCGAAGGAGGGCCATGATGAGTCCCACATCGATGACATGAAACTTGAAACATAATTATCGAATGATGTGAATGTAGTAACCACAAGACTGAATCAAAAGTAATGACACAGAGACTTTTTTGACTACAGAGGTAAACTTCTTCAACTTTCACTTTGAACATTGGGATCCATGACACAAGACTTGGCAGCATGACTAAATAGGACAGACTCACGATACGACAGTGGACAATGCATTCTTTTGAAAGAATCAAAGGAGTGACATGACTCATGAAAGTGGATCGTTGTGGAGTTCAGCTGAATACCCAATTGACTGACATGATTTGCAGACAAGTGCCATGTTCGGAGGTAACAACAAACTACTGCCATTTATTTGCAAAATGATTCCCTTCCCATTTGCCCCATCATGATTGATGAGTGCCTCTTTTCAGTTTTATGAGTTCAAAGAGGGTTATGAAAAATTGGTATAGCTCGTCTGAAGACAAGTCCAAACTCATATGTTTTACGAACCTAAGAGAGGAGGGGTTTGTTCCCAAAATGGGTCTCTCAATGTTTAATTTAACGAGTCCAATGAAAGAAAACTCGGTATCATTCATGTTTAGAGAGTCTGAATGATTACGGTAGAAGACTCCAAAAGGTCCTTTTTCATTTGATTTAGTCTCTAAGGCCCAAAAAAGTGTAAAATAATACCTTAGAGAACTCTTCCAATCATGATTGGCTGGAGTGTTCCTTTTTTGTAAATAGTCCATCCAAACTGAAAAAGAGATAACCTACCATCGGAGAGATCACTCTTCAAATGCTTTAACAAGCATGAAGAAGACAAGATCGATCGATAATCTTTTCATATTTAGGGAGCCTAAAAAGAGTTTAAAGAGGACTCCATGAGGTTTTTTTACACAATGTTAATTTTTACGAGCCTGGAGAGAATCAGAAATGGACTCGACGATATTTTTGTATTTAAGGAGCTCAAAAAGAGTTAAAAGAAGACTCCATGAGGTTTCTTTACACAATGTTAGTTTTTATGATCTTGGAAAGAATCAGAAACGGACTCAGACCTTTGATACTAGGTTTCAAGAGTGTGACCAAAGTGTCGTAACAAACGCTCATCGACTTTTTCTGTTTTATGGTAGTACAAAAAAGTCATAAAAAAACTCCAAAAACTTTACTGCTATGGTTCTTCTATCCTGCAATTGACTCAATAACAAGTGTTAAATGTGCCCATAGCTAACATTCAGGGATTACGCCTGATAAATTTCAAGTAAAAAGCGATTTTAAATCAAAACTACAGCATGTCAAACCCAAAAATGTGTATAAAAGTCATGTAAATAGTGAAAAATCAAATCATTTTACTATTTTACCCATAGTGGAGAGCATTTGGAGCACTTTCCTAGTTGGATATTCAGTTGCTAATATTGAGAGTTTCCACTGTCGGATTCGAGCGCCGTCAGTTCCAGGTAATAGTTAAAACCCTACTCTTCATTTTCATAGTCTCAATTTTTATTTTGTATGGGGTTTTGGTCCTGTATGGAAAGCCCTAAAACCATGGGAATGGGCACAATGCTTATCCCTTGTAGGATACGCAGTACCTCACTAGAACCACGCTGAAAACAAAGCGCACAGGCGGTGCCACTGCCTGTGTTCAATATTGCATAGGTGGTGCGGGCCGTGAAGTTGCAAAATTGTTAACACAAGCAAAATTAGATCATCTCTTTGGATTTAAATGATTAAGAATGATTCTAATGGGTTTTATGGTTGTTTTTGGCAGGATTTTGTAGATAAAAAAAGGTGATATGGAAGGAAAGACAACATGATAATGATGACACTTTCGCTGAAAGGAATGCAGATTGTATAGCCGCATTATGAGACTGTGGACTCCAAAAATTATTCCAGACTCCCAACATGGTATCACACAAGCGGTTGCTAGAGCACATACTCCGGATGTGTAATCCGGAGTAGCAACACTTTGTGGTTGGAGCTCATATTCTGACAGTAGAGGTAGAGGATATCTACTTCTTGACTGGACTCTCAAGACGAGGTGCCCCCATCTCACTGATAGGTTCCTGAGGAGGGGATATTACCACATAAGAGTTGATAGACTGTCATTTTATCCCAGGGATGAGGACATTGGGGAATAAAATCCCCATAAAGGTAGTGATGGATGGACCTATACGGTCTGTCCTATTTACGATGCAGAGAGTGGTTAGAATCTAGGGAGTGCACTAGGCTTCTAGGGAACACATGCTCTATGCCATAGAGGCCATGGAAACTACAATATTCAATTGGGTGGAAGCCCTGCTTCTGATATTCAAGGATCAACTGACTAAGTGTTGGCAGGGGAAACTGAAGTAGTTTGGGTTTGGTTCCATTCTATCCTGCTTCTTCTTTGAGCGAGGACCATAGATGAGACCCCAGGTGGGATTTACATAGCTGAGAGCGTGGGACCCCCATAAGCAGAGGTGGGTCTGGATTACGGCCCATACTAGAGTGGGTAGGGGGAAGGTGAAGTTCAGTGACCCGTTCTTCCAATGGCTCAGAGATCAGATCCTCATGGTGGAGGATTATTCTTATGCAGGTACGGACTTCAACGGAGACCCTGACCTACTTCTCCGACCAGGTGGACAGTGGAGTGACGTCGGTAAGAAGGAAGAAACCCTAAAACAGAAGTAATGTTTTTATGTTTTTTAATGTTTTATATTTTTTATGTTAAGTAACAAGACCTGAATATTTTCATGCAGACATTGCAGCAGCATGACTTGGGGGAGCTTCCGCATTAGATAGATGAGCTGGAGACCGCTTTGTACCGTAGGGCGATGATGTGACCGGGGAGTTAGAGGAAAACCTAGAGAGGTTGACCTTAGACATCCCTGACGCTTCCATTGATGACCTCCCTCTGAGGGATCAGAGACCTATAGCAGGAGTACTGGGTCAGTTTAGTAGAATGCTACATAGAGTAACCCGAGTAGTGATGTGCTACCACAAGCATCACTAGACATTGTGTGCATGAGATATCTACTGAAAGTTGATAGCTTTAGGATTTTGTATGGTGATTTTTTCCTAAAAGCCTACATGCTTCAGATGAGGTCTCGTGACCTATTTTTTAGTAAACATGTTCATATATATATATATATATACAGACTTTTACCCAGTGTTTATATGTCTCAAATGGTGAATGTATTTTACATGAGTTTTATGTGTCTTTAATTGTTTATTTATAATGAACCATATTTGATTTTAACATCATGAATGGGAAATATGCCAATCTAGGATGTAATTAGCTAATGAGTCAACAACTACATTATGTTCCCTAAGGATATGCCTATAAGTGATGGTTTCCAATGACCTTTCTAACAAGCATACCCTCCGAAAGAGGTGCAGAAGCACAGGATTTCTAATGGTATAAACATGGTTTAGATGACAAACCACGAGTTGTGAGTCCATCAAGACTACCATATTGTGAACTTCTTGGGAGGCAGCTTCAGTCAGAAGACTTATGACTGCTCGATACTCGGCGATGTTGTTGGTAGCGGGACCAATACAAACCGCTCCTGAACTGACCAAATATTCATTTGGGGAATAGAGGACCCAAGCAACTGAGGTGAGATTCAAGGTGTGGTGGAAAGCACCATTAGTGAAGCCGTAGAAATCCATCTGCTTTGCATGACAAAAACATGGTATAAATAGATACGGACACTAAACTCAAAACCATATTGAAAATACTAAAAGCACACTGAAATTCAAGCAATATATATATATATACAAGATACTATCCAAGAAATACCTAGGCATAGTACCTCTTCAAGTACAAATTGTTGCGAGGTTTCCCTAAAGGGATTCCATCATAGTCAACGAGCTCGTAGGCCCCTTTCTCTAAAACTTTAGAAATGACAAAAGGACCGTACCACATGGACTCGAACTTTCCTTTCCCTAGTTTTTCATATCTTTGGTCGTAAGTCAAAACTAGGTCACCCTCGTTAAAGGCACGAGTTTGGATGGATTTATCATACTGTGCCTTGACACATTTCTTATGTGCCTCATTATCCAAGGTAGCATCTCTCCAAGTCTCTTCAAGGTTATTCAAGTAGAAAAATCTTTCTTCCTCTGTGAAAGTCTCTGGGAGAAGTTTGACGGCAAGTTGTAAAGATGGAATCTGACATTGAATTGGTAAGATAGCTTCGATTCCATAGACAAGCTAGAAAGGCGTGAAACCAATATCTATTTTCACCGAAGTCCTATAAGCCCAAAGAGCAGAGAAAAGAATGTGGTTCCAGTTGGATTTATGATCTCCAACCATCCAATGAAGCATAGTTTTCGAAACTTTGTTAATGGCCTCTACTTGACCATTATCTTGTGGATAATATGGCGTAGAGTTTTCATGGAAAAAACCTAGCTTGGAACTCAGTTCCTCCATCATTTGATTACGGAAATGTGATCCATGATCAGTAACAATGGACTGCGGGACTCCGAACCTAGCTATGATATGATTAAATAGGAAGAGAGAAGAAGTCTTACCATCTTCCGCATATGTAGGAATGGCCTCAGCCCATTTTGTAAAATAGTCAATGGATACGATGATGTAACCATGATCCCCGACTAACGTAGGTTTACAATGCATAAAATCAATCCCCCATTTGGAAAATGGGCCAACGACAATGACAGGGTGTAGTGGAGCAGGATGAGTGCACTTTTTGTGATAAAAATGTTGACAAGTTGGGAATTTCTTAATAGCCTTGTGACATTCTTTGAACACTCAGGTCCAGAAATAGCCAGTGCAAAGGATTTTCTGGGATGTAGCCATCCCAGATAAATGACCACCACATGCTCCATAGTGGAAATCATTCAACACATGTTCATCTTCCTCATGAGTGAGGCATCTCCATAGAATAGAATAAATCCCACGTCTATACAAGGTATCATTCAGGATGAGGTAGCATTTTGCGTGGTGATGGATACAACGGCGATCGTCACGGGATAAATGTGGCTGAAACCGTTGTGTTTTGAGATAAATAAGTAAATATCCATACCATGGATTGATAGTGCTAATCAGGAACATGAATTCATTTGGTAATGAATCACTAGGCTCAGATTCAGTCGAAGCACAAGGAAGATCAGACATGAGCTCGACAAAGACAAAGGATTTATTTGATGTGGCTTTGGAAAATTCAAGATCAAACTCCTATACTATGACTATCCATCAGGAGTACTTTCCCCCGAGCACCTGACAAGTCAGGATGTAATACATAGGGTTTTGGTCTGCCAATACAGTGGTTGTGCAGAGCAAAATGTAGGGACAAAATTTTTGTACAGCAATGACTCTAGCCAATGATAACTTCTCCACATGTGAATATCGGGTTTCAGAATCCATAAGATTCTTACTCGCATAGTAAATCACGTGCTCTTGACCGTTGGGATTTTCCTGCACCAAAACCATAGCAATGCTAGTAGTGGAGGTAGCAATATACAAGAGAAAGTCCTTTGAATAATCCGGGGGGTGTATCACATGTGAATGAGTCAAATCTTGTTTGAGAATATCAAAGGCGCTTTAGGCTTAGTCATACCAAAAGAATGGGATGTGCTTTTTAAGGAGACACATATAACCATGTGTTTTCTCTGTGAAATTGCACACGAAAGGACAGAGAAAGTTTTCCTTCCCATGCAAACTTTGGAATTCAAGGAGATTAGTTGGGGCTGGTAGAGCTAAAATGGTGGAAAATTTTCAAGGGGTCAATCCGGATGCCATCCTTAGAGACCACAAATCCTAACAGACGTCTCATCTCAATGTAGAAAACACATTTATGTGGATTGAGCCATATATTATAATGACGACATCTCAGGAAAATGTCTCTAAGATGACCAGGGTGGTCCTCCCGTCACTGTGAATAAGCAAGGAGGTCGTCAAGGTACGGTTCAACAATATTTTTAATATCATGAAATGCATAGGACATCACACACTGGAATGTGGCTCCAGCATTTTTCAAGCCAAAAGGTAACTTCTTATATGCAAAGGTTCCCCATGGGAAAATCAATGTCATATTTTGCTGATCGGTGGGTAATGTCTCAATCTAATTATAGCCAGAGAAGCCATCCATAAATGAGAAGATGACACTTCTAGCACAGTTGTTGATAATCTAATCGATGTGCAGAGTAGGAAAGTTGTCTTTGGGACAAGCTTTATTCAAATCCCTAAATTCGATACAGAATCTAATGGTGCCCTACTTTTTACTGATAGGGACAACATTTGATACCCATTTCGTCAGGGGTACGGGATAAATAAACCCAGCTTTGAGAAGTTTCTCTATTTCAGCTTTAATAGCTGCAGTGTTTCGTGGATGGACTTGCCTTAGTTTTTTCCTGACAGGCTTAGCTTTGGGATAGGTTTTAATCTCGTGGACCACAATGGATGGGTCAATCCCCGGTATTTCTTCATAGGACCAGGAAAAAATATCATGGAATTCTTTGAAAAGTGCCTTATATGCCTCAGATTCATCTGTCAAGCAGTTTTTCCCAACATGAACATGTTTGATGGTATCAGGCTTGGCTGATATGTCTGTATTGCAACAATATGGGACTTTGGGGTACGTTGACAATATCAGCAGGAAATAGGGATGCATAATCATGGTTAACCAAACTAGTGTTGGGGATGAACATGGATCTATGATGGTGATCCTCCCAAATGGACTCATCCGTACTCATGATCTCCATAATGGAATCGTCGAAAGGAAAAGTCTCAGAGAGATGATCTAGAACAGGAAGAGATGGTTCTAACTAGTAAGGGAAGTGGTAAGGATCTGAAGCCACTAGATGAAGATCATCAGTGTGATCATCGAAAATGGTTTGAATGGTGTCATACATTGCTTCATGTGGGATCAATGAGGTGGACTCAACAACTTGTTTTCCATTAGGATCATGGTCAAATGATGTAATCATATGGACTGTCATGGCATCCATGTTAGGAGGATTGGATACGAAAATCCCCATAAGGGATGAATCCTTCAACATTCCTACCCCAATCGAATGGTAGGGAGGAGGGGACTGGCCTATCGTGGGGATGTTATTACTTGTAGAGGTAGTAACATCCGGCGTACAAAAACCATATTTCTTCTCTTCTGAGAGGGATCTCTCACATAATATTAACAAGGCCAGATATGTACAAGTAAAAATATGTGTATTTTGTAAAATTGGTTGAAACTAAACACAAGACCATTTGGCTATGGATTCAAGATGTGAAATATAGATAACAGAACTCTCTGCATGGAAATTTTAACACAGAGGCAGGATAGCTACTCAGTTACAGTCAAAATTTGATTTTCTGGTGGAAAATGAAGAACATAAACAGACCATTAACACAAAGCATTATGAAATGAATTCTGTATCAATTTTAGAAGAAAGGTTTTGTGGACATCTAAAAAGAAAAACTACAGCATGGAAACATAAATTCTAAAACTGTTATACTCTCATTCCAAAAGTGAAAGAAAACATAATAGATAGATAAACTGGAAAAAAAATCACATGAGAAAGGAAAATACAAACTGTAGCATGGAATAACTCATGAATCTCTGGAAAAACACCAACTTCAGCTCTGCAATTTTATTAAAAAACACTTGAAAACATACAACTCCAAAATTACACGGGTTCCACCCCTTTCTCCCTCTGTTGGGAGAAAATTTATAATGTATCTGTCCATCCTAGATCGAAATCAAAGTCTAAATTAGTTACAAACTGAAGAGCAAAATTCTAACAATCTCTAACATGGCGTATTCACCATGATTTACATAAAGCAAAAATAAAATGCAGACTACTAGAAAAATAGTCTAAAAATCCTCTTCTACATATCTCAGCTGATGACAGCTATACAAAATCTGAGAGTGGTGATTGCGAATAGGAATGTATTGAGAAAAATCCTTCATTCTATCCTCCTTGATATCTTCATGACCGTAATTCAAACGTGTTCGATCCATACATTTGAATTTATCTCCACTGCTTAGACCTGGGAAATATGCAATGACCATTTTGTGAGCCATAACTTTGAGCTCCATGTTATCTGAATGTGTAATATTAGGCACTTTGGTACATGCACCTTTGAAATCAAATAATTCTTTGAATTCCCTAGCCAATTTATCGAACACAACAGGTCCAGATAGGGCCTGCTGCATATCCTCAAATGTGTTGTGATCAAGCGTGCAATGGACCAATTTTCCCAGATATTCCGCCTGTGTCAACAATGGTCCTTTTTCCTCCCAAAAGAAAGGAATTCCTTTGTTTATCAGTGGAGTAAACAAACTAATTACTTCTTTAACTCTATAACTTATGATGTCCATCTTGGATTGCACATTCTCCATCTTTCAATATTACATCTGGCTTGGGCAATTGTTTTACATGCTCATATAATTTCACTGTCTCATTAAAAATTTTATCAGTTCTTTCCCTGTAAGTCTCTAACCAGTCCTTTTTTGATGAAAACTTAATAGTGGCTACTCCATCAAATAGATACTGCTGAAGTTCAATACCAGCTTCTTTAGATTGTTCTTGCTTTTGTTTTCCTTGTTTCAATTTACTCTTTTCACTGGTCTTCTTTACCTGTATCATTTTCCCTCCTTTTTCAACTTTCTGTCTTTTAGGGGTACTGGAAGTGTCCATGGGTTCTACATGCTCTCTCTTCTTGGTATTCTCTGAAAAGATTATTAAAGATGAAACATTTCTAGCAACTACAACTATATCAAAGAGATCCATGGGAGGAGAATTATTTCTAGGTAAGAAAGACACATAATCCATTTCCATGTAGACATTATCTGGGGCCTGATTTGGGTAATCCTCCCAATTAGCTGCCTCCCTTAGTCCAGCTACTTTTGTGTGCTCAAAAGGTTTGTTGTTATTGGCCTTTATTATCTTTGAAATCATCTGATGAGGATCATAATTGATTGAAACTCCCTAAGGAAACCCCATACTCTTAAGCATATTATCAATTACTTGAAAGGAAGCCCTAATTTTTAAAACATATGGCCCTTCCTCCCAGGGAAATTTCATGTCTAAACTCTTCCTAAATTTTAGGATGTGTTCTTCTTCTACCGTAAGCTTATGTCTGAGAAATTCCAAAGAGAAATCCTAGATGTCAGGAAAGGTGGGATAACATACGGCTGGTACACAAACTGATACAACCTTATAATAGTTTATGCATCTGCAAGGAACCAATCTCCTACGATTTTGCTAGGGGAGAGATGCAGTAGTTCCTTGATTTCTGGAAACACCCTAGGCAGTATTTCCTGGAAATATATGTTGTAAACTTTGGCATCAAATCATTCATAAAATTTCTATAATTCCTATTCATTTCATTAGTGAGCTCCAGCTCAGGACACTAAAAGTTGTCTTCATGGTGTGACAAAAACATCCTCAGTAAGAAAGACTGATATAGGAAAACCCTAGGATCATGGAAGTTAACTATATGAGAATGAAATTTTTTAGATAGAAACTCATCAAATTTAAGGCAACAGGACTAAAAGGACTGTCCTGGAAGTTTAGGTTCAATAGGACAAGTACTTAGGACAAACAACAAACTCAACAATGGCTCTGCTACATAGCCATTAGTATCTAAACCTAAAAAATGATAGGCCAGAGTTACACAGGATTGGGCTTCTTCATTAAATAGATCTAGGTCAATTGGATAGGATAAACATAGGATATCACCATTAGGTTTGGAACATGATTTCATAAAGGCTTCCTTAATTTCAATTGCAGACTCATGCAAAAACTGAATGATAATATCCTCTTTGTATTCCTGGGACAACTGGACAAATTCATGTGGAATAAGATAGGGATTTGCAAATGGTGGGGGCATCAATAGGGCATAGAATTTTACACTTAATCCTATCCATAATGACTCCTTTAGTTTCAAAATAATTAATTACGCACCACTCGACAAACTCAGGGCAGTTAGGGGTTTGGTTGAGAGAGAAAAATTAAAAGAAGGATTTAAAAACACCACGGCTATCATTACCTTGGTCCTTAAGAACCTTCAACCTATTCTTACATGTTTCATTTGTCTCATTCGTTAGGATAGTATCAGCAATTTCAGCATTTTTATCTTCAAAACTCTTCTCATCCCTTTGATAAGAAAGCCTTACTTCCTCATTATCTGGGACTTCTATTACCTTTGTCTCATCCATTCTATCCATTCCATAAATACTCAGAAGGTTTGAAAATGCCAACCTCGTCACTTCGCATAGTTTTCTGATTTGTCCACACTGGCTTTCTACACACAGTCAGGGTATTCATCAATTTCAAGGCTCAGGAAAGACAAATATTTTTCAACTCCACATAGATTCTTTTAAGTTTTTTATATTGCATAACCCTCGGGAATATCCATGCAACTCATCTCGTAGATATGCTTTTCTTTGAATTCAAGATGTTGATATACCAACCTGCACAGCATGATTTGGGGAAATAAACATCAACCCTTGATCTCTAAACTACCTTCATCGGGACCGTTCAACATTGAGAGTGCCAATCCTTTTTCATCTGATCGAGTGAGAAACTTCCGATCACGTAATGCTTTTTATCCATTAGCCAAGATTTATCTCTCGTCACAGCCGTCGATATTTTTGGCCCCTACTATCCCTGGATTGAAATCCTGACTTTATCTGTGCCAGTTCAATACGTGGAATTATTCTAGACCATAGATTTATCTCCGCTCTCATCTCCACTGTCCGATATTTCTACCCTTTTAACTCATTCCGGGATTTTAAAAAGCTTCTTTGTCTTGGCATGTTCACTGCATGGAATGCTTTAGTGGAGTTGATCTAGATTTGGATCAATCTCAACCCCACAACATTTCTACCATTTAACATACTCTGTAAATCTAAAAACTACATTCTATCTTGTATCTTCGATCCGTAATTTTTTTTTCACTGTTGATCTTCACCTTCCTGAATCTGAACCATCAATTCATGACACTCTTTACCTCATTTATGTTGTTGCTTATTCCAAAATGTAGAATGATCCACCACCGTGGATCCAAACCCTTTCATCATCCCATGATCCACTACAAATGATTCATGCATCCCTGTAACTTAAAGGGCGCCTTCATAACATTTTCAAACAAGTTCATTTCTCAAACCCTTCAATAATCCAAAAAATTTCAAATATGGTGCTAACACCTATATATGAAAATCCAGGACCGCTCCTGCATTTAAGTCAATAGGAGGTACCTTCTTCAGCAATGCCTTTACTCTTTTGACAATAGGAGGTGCCATCGCCTTTACCTCTTGTACAAAGCATGATTCTTCCCTATCACCTCTCTGGCCTAGTGAGTAAGAAGCAGTGCCCTTGGTAAAACATTAAAAATAGAGGTTTCCATGAAGATTCTCGAAGGAAGGCTTCGTAACACCCTTATCCCTACACCCGAGCACCACATGGAATCGAGATCCATCCATTTGGGATATCCTATCCACCTCACCCACCATTTACTCAACCATCCCTATCTTCTCAAGGCCTATAAAAGCAGGCTCATATCCATGGTTGAAAGAGAGCAAATTTATGCTGTTGCATTGACATTCTGGCCTAAATCAATAGCGTGAGCATAGAGGGAGCAAGTTGGAGGTTTTGGGGACAAGATATTGGCATTTTGAAGGAGCATATTGACACTAAGGTAAAGGTTGTAAACTTCTTCTTCATTATTTAATGCAAAATTGGTTCCTTTCCCATAAAGTATGTTGTGTTATATCATGTATTTTATTATTGGATTTCTTAGTCACTAACATAGAATAGTGGATCATATTCTGGTGCTTTTTTATCTCATTTGTTGGTTTTCATGTGATGATTCAGATACATCTGTGAAGAGCTATCATTATAGGAAACAACTACACTATTCCATAAAAGAGACTCATTCTAGATCTCCATCCATTCTAGGAAAAGTCTTCCAATTTTGTTTTGAACTGTTTGTTCTAGATCTGAACCATTTAGACTAGAAGAACAACTCTTGTCCGCAAGAGGTGCATTTTTCCTAGAAACAAATCTGGCGAATCCACTGGGGAAGATATTTCAGTACATCTGATCTTCCTTAGTCTTCAACTATTGTCTGAAATCCAAGATCCATTCTTTTATCAGTCGGATCTACTAGCTACTCTAGTGAGATGTTGGTTTGGTATCTTCAGATCTGTTTAAATTCGAGTCACTCTTAGCTTATGTAGTTTATATTCCTGTCAATTCATGATTTTTATGCCAGTACTTCAGTGATTAACTTTGATTTTTCTCCATTCTTTGGTTTTCTGACTTCTATAGGACACCGCGCATCTACTGTGGCCAATAAGTGGTTCCATCGCTTATGTTCAGTGATCAGTAAGCGGTGCCACCACCTGTGTTCAGCGATCATGAAGCGGTGCTACCTTAGAACCTCTCTGTCAGTGACCCTCAAGAAGTGGTGCTAGGTAGGATTTTTTAATACTTGTCATTGCAAAATATGTTTTGGTTTTTTCTTTCAGTTCTGAATGTTTGGGCTGGCTGTATAGATATGAGTAGTTGAAATTCAAAGCCTAGATGTGGTAAATGCTTGTTTTTTTCAATTCAAAAGCTAGGTTAGGCTCATCATCTTCCTTGTTTATATGCTTGGTTTTATTTTTTGAAAGGAGTGCTTGGAAGCTTTAGCTTAGTTAGATCTCGTTCTTACTGTTTGATAAGACTAAAAAGGAAGAATTGCTCATTGGTTTCTTGCTTTCATTTTTTCGTTAAGTTCATGAAAGACTTCTTTTTGCTTGTTTAAAAAGAAAATTGTTTGTTGAGATTTGGTTATAATTCTATTTGAAGACGAATTATTGGATCTCTGACTAGCCTCATAAGCTTTCTCCGTTTTTTTTCTTTCTTTTTACACTCTTGTCTCAATCAAAAGAAAAAATATTAGTAGTTTTAAGTTAGATCTTTCCATTATTGAAGAAAAATTGAAAGTACTTAGGATGCCTTTGCGTTTTTGCATATTTATTTTTAGGAAAAGATATCTCACCCTGTTTGGGTACACAGGGTACTCCCAAAAGACTGAACACCTAGAGAAACCACTTCACATAGATGAATCACAAATCAATACACCGATGTTTGTCATGTGGTTAAAACCCTCGAGACGGAAATAGTCCATGGCCCCAGCCAAATAGCTACTTGGAGAAATTTACTATGCAAAATAAAGAAAGTTACATGAGTGTCTCATAATCTATCAACTAGCCAAGGACCCTCCATGCTCTTTAAATAGAGATCATGGACCAATCGGGTGTTAAGCCACGGATCAATGGTAGGTATGATCTAAGAGAAGTTGAACCGTCGGATCACTCTATGTCTAGAACATATCGTGACCATCAGATTAGAATATTTACAAATGCATACTAATGCATACTAAATAAACACACTTTTACCCAACAAATATACTACACAAGTTGATCTTAACTAACTCCTAAGTGTCTAAATATCCTAACACACCCTATTTGTTTGCTTCCAAAGATTAGTTTAGAAGTATCTTGCTTTTTTGTATTCTCAAAAAGTTTTGATAAGTTAGACTATTTGGGAAAGTTTTGGTTTGAAATGAAATTGGAAAAAAGAAATACTCTCTCCTTCCCGTAAGTAGGCATGCTTTGAAAGGTAAAGTGAAAGAATTCTGCATATCATAATTCCATGGTTTTACATTTCTGTCATAACTCCATGCATTCACCTAATCGTTCAACTTAAAATTAAGGGTAGCTATAGGTTAAAAATCTTAGTAACTTGAGTGATAAGTTAGAGACGTGTTCCGGTGTCATAAAAGGTAGGAGCTGTCATTTATTTCCTGCACTGCAACTCAGTACCTGTGTGGTTCTTCCATGAATCATCAGTATATAGAACGACCTTTCACGTACCCTTGAGGTATATTGAAAGGTACTTCATGTACTTGATTGTATATCAGAAGGTCCCTTGTGAATGGTTGTGCATTAGACAACACTACTATGGATTTGAACTCCCACGTACCTTGTGTATATCGAGAGGCCCTTCTAGGATTCCTGAGATCATATAAGAAAATCCCTTTTAGCTGTCTTGTTGGCACAATACACCGATAACAACACTCCGGGAGATTACCATGCATGTGTCTTCCAGGTATTTGGGTAATTAGGTTAGGGATGGTTGATCCTCCTTGCCGTGTCTTACTATTGGACCCTGCGGTATATCGCGAGTTGCAAAAAATTGACAATCCTGGTGAAGAAATGGCTTATTTATCCCCTCTTGTCACTTAAGTTTTATTAAGGCCTGTAGTTTGTGTAGGAGAAGTTCTGTGTGATTTCCCTAGTTTTGAAAACCTAGGTTAGGTTTAGTGACTTTTTACAATCTATCTGAGTTTCAGTTGAGATGATCCATAAGAAACCAAGTCTTACCACCTGACTTTCCACCTGCCATAGGGGAAGGCCCAATGGAAGCCACAGATCAAGGAGATGAAACTGAATCCCATGTGGAAGGAAGCCTAGTTGTAGAAAGCGGAGATCAATTGGCTTATTATATTAATCCCTTAGTCCAACAACCTCCTGCGACTGACACTTCCTTTCAGTCTCTGATGGAAGGTCATATCGATGGTCCTGATGAAACTGAGTATGGCCCTAATGCTCCTTTTTGGAAAACTTCTATGGGTCAATCCATTACCGAATTTGGGGTTACTAGACCTTCTTTTGAGAACCCTTCTCCAGGTGAGGATGAATATAGGAGAATTCAAGCATCTCTTAATCACACTCATAGTTTTCAAGAGAGGATGGAAAGAGTTATGGTGATGCCTATACCTCACAAAGAACCTATGTCAGATATTTTACCCCATCTATCGAATCCATGGCCTTCTAAATATCATTCACTTGCTGAGACCTTGGATCCTATTGAATATTTCCTTGCTCATAGTGTGACTCGTCATAATCCAGGTCAAACCTCCAACCTTGTAGTTTTAAATCCTAGGTATGTTTCTAGTCCTCCCATAACCTTTGTAGCTGGGGGGAAATCCTCAACTCAAATGGTGTCAGTATATTCCAATGCTGGGGGGAAATCACCAGTGCTAGTTGTGTGATATGTTAGTGGAGTTTCTACTAGTACTAGACAGACTTATGTTGTGGGAAAACCCGTAGTGGTTTTTCCTTATACCCATACCAATATGGTAAACCCTCCATCGAGTTTAGTCCAGCCCTTAGGGGCACAACCTATAGTCAACCAATATTCTTGGGGTTATGGTTACCCAGTGAATCAACTACCTATATCAAATATTAACTATCAACCTACATTTATAGGAACTATGTATCTTGGAATCCCTTACCCTGGAAACACATTTACGCCATGGGGGAAACCTAATTGGTCCTGCATGCCAACAATGGGAGGAATTCCTATTCTTACTGCTGGAGGTGTCAAAGGGCCATCTTATGGTGGCCCACCCTTTGGAGGTCCACCAAGTAGAGGCCCACTTGGCAGAGGCCTACCTAGAGGAGAACTAGACTACCACCTGAAGGCCCACAACCTAGAGGCCCACCTTCAGGGGACCACCTCCTGGAGGCCCACCTTTTGGTAGTCCACCACCTTGCCAACCACCACCCAGAGGTCCACCACCTCTGGGTGTCCCTCCTCCTGGAGGCCCATCTCCTTTGAGAGGCTCTTGGGGAGGGTTATCTTCCCATCAACCAACTTAGCAGCCGATATATCAGTCAGTTTATGGTCCTACTGGTACACACATTCCTTATCAATAATACCAGTATGTCGAACCTAATCGACAAATTTTGTTCCTAGCAACTTTGGAACTACTCTATTTTTCCAAGTTGATCACTAATCCCATTCAGCACAACCCTTCATGGCCTGCTATTCCAGTTAAGTTACCATCAGACATTCCAAATTTTGATGGGAAGTAGGGATATGATCCCAAAAATCATGTCATTACTTTGTATCTATGGTGTTCTTCGAACTCCTTGATGGATGACTCTATTTGGTTGAGACTCTTCCTATGAAATTTGACCGGTACCGCCGCAAAGTGGTATATTGAACTTCCATCGCATTCGTTTGTGGATTTTAGCTCATTGGAAACCATTTTTCTCACACACTTTCAGCTACCCATTCGTTATGAAATGGGTACGGACCTTTTGACCTCACTCCATCAAAATACCTCCACACACATATCAGACCATATCCATGAGTGGAGACAACATATTACAGCTCCCATCCTGGACCAACTATTAGCTCATTGGTTCATGAAATCCTTGTTGCCTCCCATTTCCTGAGATGTGGCTATGGGTGATGTTGTTACCGAAGAGTAGGCTATCATTTGCATGCAGTATCTGGATTTGGTATATTCCCAATCCAAAACTTTGTATGACCTAATCCCTCAAGCTCCTCATCCCAGCATGGACCCGACTAAGCCACCTATAGAGACTCTTGTTGATGGGATTGTTGGTTCAATATAGCCCTCATCAGTAGCCAAAATTTCCAAGAAACCTAATGCTTTTTCTACTACTCCTTCAACTCCTACCATTTCCATTGATGTAAATTCTATTCAAAGTACACAAACACTCGGCAATAAGAAAAAAGGAAAAGATAAAAATTAAAAACTTGGAAACCAACAGGAGAATACCAAGACTGCGGCCACGAAGAATGATAAAGGGAGAAGAAAATCTAAGTACCCTTTCTTGTTATGTGGGGGTGATCACTTCATGAAGGAGTGCCATAATCACAAAGAGATTAGTAAATTTTTGAAAAGTAACCCTACACCCGTGATGCTTACCGATCCCTTCCCGTATCAGTAACAATTGATAGACCACGTGTCTAATCAAGGGACCTCTAGTTATATGGAAGAAATCAAAATGATTTCCTTAGATACCATCAATTTGAATACTCGTAGTCATTCATATGACAAGCCAGTAGAGAATAAGGACAAAAAAATTTCTTCCGAAAAAGTTCCTTCTACTAGTTCTCCTCCATATTCGTCTAATGGCCCTCTCGTGATTGAAAAACCTAATCTTGATTTAATTTTACGAACACCTACGGCTACCCTCAGGAAGGATATTTTCAATCCCAATGCCCAAGATGCATAATTTTATAAAGTTGTTGAATATTTAGCTCAGGAACCTTGTGAGATGTCTACCCTAAAGTTACTCCAAAGCTGTCCAATGCAACGTAAAAACTTACTCACGACTTTGGGGACATTAGACCCAAATAACACCAACTTGTTTCATTTCAATGTGGAAAACTATAAATCAATATTACCTCACCAAATTGCATTTCAAATTGTGTCTAGAGTACTTGGGAGAAAGGTCCATCGGACCGTTCTGGATGAGGGAGCTTCAACCTCAGTGTTGTATATAGCCTGTTGGAGAGTGATTGTTCTCCTGAGCTCACAAAGTATCCTACAACATTAAAAGCTTTTGATGGATGAGGTTTCAAGCCTCATGGTCTGTTACCAACCCTTTCAGTCAAGCTTAGGGGAAAAAATATTTCCATTTAGGGGGAAGTAGTTGACTCCCCATTAGATTACAATATCCTATTAGGGAGAAACTAGTTCTATCCCATGATTGCCATCGCTTTGAAAGTCTTTCAAACCCTACAGTTTCCTCATTTGGGAAAAATTGTAACTATCGATCAACTTGATTTTTGTTCACCAGATGTTACTACTACCACCGCAAATAACATCCCTATGCTAGGTCAGTCCCCTCCTCCTTATCAGTCGATTGGGGCAGGTATGCTGACGGATTCAACCTTTATGGGAGTGTTTCCTTCAACCCCTTCTAGTACAGAAGTAGTGATCATGAACATGATTTCCATGAATGGTTATAGTACTAAGGAAATATAAGTTGTTGAGTCATCCTCTCTTGGCCCCTATGAAGCACTATATGAGGTTGTTCAATCTACCTCCGAGGTCTAGCGAGATGATATTCATTTGGTAGCTTTGGATCCTTACCACTTTCCCTCTGGCTAAAAATCTCTCTTCTCACTCTAGACTATCTCACATAGACTCTCCCTTTGGATGATTCCATCATGGATATCATGAGTGCGAATGAACCCGTATAGGAAGATCACCATCATCAATATTCTTTTCTTCCCAACGCCAGTTCACTAGGTTTTGACCTTGTATTTCTTATCAGTATTGATACTGTCACCCATCCACAAACGCCTCTATTGTTGCAAGACACATATTTCAAAGGAAATATTTGCAATATCACTAAGACAAACCCAATTGACATATCAATCAAGCCCGAAACTATTGAGCACGTTCACGTAGGCCAGAAATGCTCGATGGAGGAAATTGAAAATTTTAGAGCTCTTTTCAAAGAATTTCATGATATTTTTGCTTGGACATATGAGGAGATGCCTGGGATCAATCCATCAATTGTCATACATGATATTAAAACCTATACCATGGAAAATCCCATGCGACAAAAATTACGTCAAGTCTATCCTAGGAAGGCTACAGCTATCAAAGCTGAAGTAGAAAAACTTCTAAAGGTGGGGTTTATTTATCTCATACCCCTGATAGAATGGATATCTAACATTGTCCCTGTAACAAAAAAGAAGGGCACTATTAGAGTCTGTATCGATTTTTGAGACTTGAATAAATATTGTCCTAAGGACAATCTACCTACTCCACACATCGGTTAGACCATCGATAACTGTGCTGGGAGTGTCATCTTTTCTTTTATGGATGGATTTTATTGCTACAATTAGATAGACTATTTTTCCTGCTGATCAGCATAAAATGACATTAATTTTCCTCTGGGGAACCTTCGTGTACTGGAAGTTACCATTTGTCCTGAAGAATGTCAGAGCTACATTCAAACAAGCCATGTCCTATGCTTTTCATGATATCAAGCACATCGTGGAACCGTACCTTTACGATATTCCCACTCATTCGTAGTAATGGGAGGACCATCTAGGGTACCTTAGATACATTTTCCTTAGGTGTCGTCATTATAATATACGGTTGAATCCATATAAGCATGTATTTTGTGTTGATACTGGATGCCTTCTTAGCTTCCTGGTTTCCAAATATGGCATCTGGATTGATCCTCTGAAAATTTCTGCTATCTTGGCCTAACCTGCCTCGAAAAACCTTACTGAGCTCCAAAGTTTTCAAGGGGAGGAAAACTTTCTTCGTCGTTTCGTGTGCAACTTTGCCAAGAAAACACATGGTTATATGTGTCTCTTGAAGAAATACACTCCTTTCTTCTAAGATGACCAAGCCCAATGAGCCTTTGATAATCTGAAGCATGCTTTGACCCATTCCCCTGTGATACACCCCCAAATTACTCAAAGGACTTTCTCTTGTATGTTGCTGCCTCTGCTACTACCATCGGAATGGTCCTAGTGCAGGACAAACCTAATGGCCAAGAACACCTGATATATTACATTAGTTAGAGGCTCATTGACTCTGGAACATGTTACTCATGTGTGGAGAAGTTAGCATTGGACACGATCATTGCTGTTCATAAATTTTGTCATTACATTATGTTTCGTACCACAACTATACTCGCAAATCAAAACCCTATGTTCTATATTCTGACGCGTCGGGTACTAGGGAGTAAACATTCCCGTTGGATTGTTATCCTACAGGAATTTGATCTTGATTTCACCAAGGATACTTTGAAGAAATCCTTGGTTTTCACGGAGCTAATGTGTGACCTTCCCTATTCTTTGACAGAAGTTGAGCCCAATGATTCATTCCTGGATGAATTCTTGTTCTTTATAAGCACAACTGACCCGTGGTATGGATATTTGATCATCTATCTCTAGACTTAGAGATTCCATCCCAACATATCCCGTGACAATTATTGTCACATCCGTCACCACGCAAAGTACTATCTCATTTTGAATGATACATTGTACCGATGCGGTATTGATTCTATCCTTCGAAGATGCCTTACGCATGAAGAGGATGAGACGGTTTTGAATGATTTCCACTCCTGAGCATGTGGCAGTCATCATTCTGGGATGTCTACAACCCAGAAAATCCTTTGCACTGGGTATTTCTGGCCTTCAATCTTCAAATATTGTCATGAGGCAGTTAAGAAATGCCCACCCTACCAACACTTTTATCCAAAAAAGCGTACCCACCCTGCTCCTTTACACCCTGTCATTGTAGTTGGCCCTTTTTCCAAATGGGGTATTGATTTTATGCATTGTAATCCTACCTCAGCCGGGGGGCATGGTTACATCATTGTAGCCGTGGATTATTTCAAAAAAAGAGTTGAGGCAATTCCTACATATGCAGAGGATGGTAAGACCGTCGCCCTCTTTTTATTCAACCATGTGATAGCTAGGTTTGGAGTCCCACAAGCTATAGTCACTGACCACGGATGTCATTTCCAAAATCATATGATGGCTGAGTTGAGTGCTAAGTTGGGTTTTTGCCATGAAAACTCAACTTCGTATTACCCATAGGCTAATGGTTAGGTCAAGTCCATTAACAAATTTTTGAAAACTATGTTGCGTAGGATGGTTGGAGATCACATATACAACTAGCACTTAACTCTCTTTTCGTACTTTGGAATTACAAGACTTCAATAAAAATGACAACTGGTTTCACACCCATTTAGCTGGTCTATGGACTCGAAGTCCTCCTTCCTATCAAGTTTCAAATCCTGTCACTTAAACTCATAGTATAACTTCTCCAAAACACTTCCACCAAGGAAGAGAGATTCATGTACTTGACTAACCTTGATGAAAGTAGAAGAGATGTTGGCTTGGCTAACAAGGCACACAAAAAATGCTTCAAGGCACAAGATGACATGTCTATTCAACCTTGTGTCTTCAACGAAGGTGACCTAGTCCTAACTTATGATCAAAGACATGATATACTAGGGAAGGGAAAGTTCGAATCCATGTGGTATGGTCCCTTTATCGTTAGTAAGGTCTTAAAGAAAGGGGCTTATGAGATCATAGATTATGATGGGATACCCTTCAGGAAACCTCGCAATGGGTTGTACCTGAAGAGGTACTATGCTTATGTCATTTTTGTATGGTACCTTGTATATATATATATTTGGATTTCAGTGTGTTTTTTCATTTTCAATATGGTTTTGAGTTGATGTCCATACTTTTTATACCATGTTCTGGTTATGTAGATTGGATGGCTTTCTAGGGTTTTGCTGATGGTGCATGCCGTCATACCTTGAACCTTGCTTCAGCTACTTGGGTGTTGTATTCCCTAGCTCAGGATTTAGTCAGTTCAAATGCAGTTTGTATTGGTCTGGATACCAAGTATCAGGCAGTGATAGGTTTACTCACCAAGGCTGCATCTCGGGGCATTCATGATTTGGTAGTATTTATGGAATCTCAATTAGTGGTTTGTCGCCTAAATCATGTTTACACTATCAGGAACCCTACACTTCTCGTCCTCTTTCAGAGAGTGCATCTGTTAGAAAAGGTCATTCAATTTCATCACTTATAGTCATATCCCTAGGTCTAACAATATGATTGTTGATTCATTGGAAAATTTCATTCTGGACTGGCATATTTCCCATTCATAACTTGTTAAAATAAACATGGTTAATCATAATGTAAAATAGACAGTAGAAAACATGTAAAACTCATGTAAATATAATTCATCCATTTGAAGCACATGT